>JAOYFF010000051.1:6747902-6765673 GCA_025773925.1 Cryptomyrus ogoouensis
GGTTCTGTCCTGGGCTATTAGTATAGTAGTAGGGTTCTGTCCTGGGCTATTAGTATAGTAATACGGTTCTGTCCTGGGCTCTTAGTATAGTAGTAGGGTTCTGTCCTGGCTTCTGAGTATGCTGACTGGCTTCTGTCCTGGGCCGTGACTCTACTGACAGGGTTCTGTTTTGGGCTGTGAGTATACCTACAGAGTTCGGTCCTGGCTTCTTAGTATACTGACAGGATTTTGTCTTGGGCTCTGAGTGTATTGAAAGAGTTTTGTCCTTGGCTGTGAATAAACCTACAGACTTCTCTCCTGACTTCTCAGTATACTGGTAGGTTCTATCTTAGTCTGTGAGTTTACTGACAGGGTTCTGTCTTGGCCTCTGTGTATACTGAGAGGGTTCTGTCATGGGCTGTGAGCATATTGTCAGAGTTTGATATACATAAGTATACTTATGGGGTTCTACCATGGGCTGTGAGTATACTGAGAGGATTCTTTCCTGGCTTCTGAGCATACGACAGGGTTCTGCCTTGAGCTGTGAGTATACCAGATTGATTCTGTCTTGGTTTGTGAGTATAATGACAGGGTTCTGCCTTGAGCTGTGAGTATACCTGATTGATTCTGTCTTGGTTTGTGAGTATAATAACAGGGTCCTGTCTTGAGGTGTGAGTGTACCGACAGGGTTCTGTCCTGGCTTCTGAGTGAACTGACAGGGTCCTGTTCTGGCTCCTGATTGCTGAGTGTTCACCCTCTCGTCCAGCCACCCCCCTCCATGTTCCACGCCATCACTGGAGACCATCAGTTTAATCAAGCACATTGTTAATCAGAAATAATTAACCGCCTGCCACTTTAATTGATGTTACACACGGCTGGTACCAGCGCTGGGAAGAAGCGCTCTGACCCTAAATGGATTTTGATCTTTAATTGACTCTGTCACGCTGGGAGGTGCTTGATCTAAATGCCTTAGATGCTCCGCGGACCAATGATACCGTACATGATTATAAAAAACGTAAATCTTTTAGTGAAGCTACTTACTGTTAGCAGGCAGCTAATATCAGCTTTGGGATTAGAAAGGAAGCATCATGGAGGTTATGCTAATGAAGACCAAGCCAAGATCTGTAAACTGCAACAAGCATCCAGAGTGACAGGAGCTCCTGGATTGCATGCGAGGTGGAGAACACGGCCCTCCACAGATCAGAGCTGCCGTGAAAGAGATAAAGGTCCGATGAGGTCAGATGTTGAAAGAAATCATAGGTCTTATCAGCCCTGTTAAGGTGCTTAATTGGTCACCTTCATTATACAAGCCTGTTGTATGGCAGTCAGCTCCCTTATTATCCACAAACTGTATGAGAGTATAGTAGCAGTGAGGGGGCAGTGATTGTCTTGGGACTTTCCTGCTAATTAGCCTCATCAATGTTTCCCAATCCGGTCCTCGGGAACTCACAGTTGGTCCATGTTTTTGCTTCCTCCCACCTCCCTACTGGGAGCAAAAATGTGGACTGTCTGGTAGGGAGTTTGGAGGGAGCAAACACACGGACCGACTGTGGGTCCCCAAGGATCGGATGGGGAAACATTGCCCTACATAATAAGACCATTCAAAAGTGAGGCTGTGGGTTTTGGGCCTTATGGTCTTAAAATTCCCAATAAGAAAATGTTACCTTCCCACAATGATGCATAACAATCAAGATCAGAGTCAGCATGCACATGGTAGAAACAGTACAGGCTGCGTAAACTTAACAGATAAAAATAACTCAAAAAACATTGAGAGATCATTGTGGAATTTTGACGTAAATGGAGCAACTTTATGCCAAAGAATTTCCCACTGGGATCGGTAAACTTTATCTTATCTTTATCTTAAAAGGCAATATTTATCCATTGATCCATCCATCTCCTGGCCACTTATCCCTGTTGCAGGGGCCTGGAGCCTATTTGGGCTGCGGTGCACCCTGAACTGGGATGCCAGTCCATCACTCACACAGAGAATCATCCAGCTGGGGTAATTTAGAGATGCCAGTCAGGCTGACTGCATGCTTCTGACTGAGGGAGGAAACCCGAGTGACACGGAAGGACATGCAAACTCCACACATGCAAGATGGGGGGTGCAATCTGTACCCCAACCCTGGGGGTTATGAGGTAGAGGTACTGGGGCACAGTAGCCCTAAAAGCCAACTCCATACTGGGAATTTAAAATCCCTGTCGTCGCCAACCCCCCCACCCCCCATACCAGGCTTAATTGTTTTAGACAAACAAGCAAGCTTGTGGCCTCGTCGTTTTATACAGGAAGACATGAATTCTTTGATCCATACAATATTTCTTAGCTGAGCCTTGGAGCTATTTACCGAGAAGATTTATTCACAGACAGACAGTGAAACAACTGTTCGTGCTGGAAAAGCAGTTTACGTCGCGACGGTTTTCTGCTGCTTAAAAGGGGGGGGCGGGGGGTACATTGAAACGGTTTACCGTGGTTTCGGGAATGTTGATTAAATGCGATTTCTGGGTTTTTCAAGGTTTTTCGTGCGTTTTATAGGACGCCGATACAACCGTGCATTTTTGAAACACCTTTCTGTAATTAAGATTCCGACGGTTTAAATGGGAACCACTGATGGATCTGGTCGACAGTTCAGGATGCGCTGTCTTTATGGAATTAGTGCTTGAGGTCGTCTAACCTTTTTTTTTCTGCTCTTGAGGAGTTAAAAGAAAAAAAAAAAAAACCCAACAACTGCAATCATTTACGTTTTTATATCTAAGTTTTGAAACTTTTTTTTCTTAATTTTGGAGCACCCTGTCCTGACCACTGACGCCAAGCTACACGTCTGTAATTTTGGCAGGGCGAGAAGATCCGCGTTCGGGCTGCTGTGAAATTCATCTTCGATTCACCGATTCTGCAGCCAGTCGATAGTGAATTTTAAATTCAATCTTTGTGTGCCACCGTACTCGGTTTGATGTACTCCGTCTGCCCCGGTGCCCGAGATCGGCTGCGCCTGAATGTCAGGTGAGCTCGCCGCCGATCAGGTAGCGGCCCCGTGGCCCACCCTGGCTGGCAGGGGGCCCAGGGATCGATGGGCGCCCCGTTCCTGGAACGTTCTGCGTTGCTTTGACATTTCTCGCCTTTTTTGTTAATAATCAGAGCTCTTTACTCTGTGCTGATCTGGCTGCTGCCTTCGGTAGCCCTTCCGTTTGTCATCTGTAAGTAGAAGTATATTTGGTTTTGTTTTGTTTTGTATTCTTTAATAACAGGGAGCTGTTTTATTTCTTCCCTGAATGTTTTCTCCTGGCAGCTTTTGTGGTGTTTTCTACTGTTGCTTCTTTTCCCTATTGTGTGGAGGGAATTCACAAAATCGAAATAAAGACCTAAAGAAGGAGAAGCTTTATTACCGCTGTGAAAAGCTGTTTTCTGCAGCCGAATGCGCGCCTTCAGCGTATCCCGTTTCCTGTTAACAGCTCCATGCTGCTCCAAGCCTCGTAGGAGGGAGGGAGCCGTCCATCGCTACGGTGGTATAGTTGCCGTAGGAACGGCGGGCCACTGTGACATCATCGTCCTGCCCCGGCTCCCGTTACTCACGCCGACGCTCGCGCTCGCTCCTCCTTTGAGGTGAACGACGAACGAGGCGGGGCAGCGGGCAACATGTGGCGTTTTGTGAGTCGGCCTCGAACGGAAGACGTGTTTCGCGAACCCTTTTATTGCGTCTGGAAGCACGCGTGTTAAATGCATTAAATCTGAGCTCCGCCGCGACTGACAAAGCATTCCGTTCATATGGTTTTTGAAGCCATCGCGATGATAGCCCCTGTACTGATCTGGCCTCTGATGGGCACGACTAGCTAATTGGTTGTTTGCTGCAACATCCTGAAATATACTCTGGATATGTTTAGGGTTAACTTGTCATCTCTCCATTGTAATTATAGACAGCATTGAAATGTTTTAATTATCTTTGTATTGTGTATGTGTGTTTATACTCGTTTGTCAACAGATGTGTAATAGGCACGTCAGTGTCTGTAACACAACCTTTGTTGATGTATATTATACTGCCGGTACAGTAAAGTTGGATCTGATGACACAGATGTTGTCTGTTAATTGGTATAGTCCTGCCTCTTAGTCCTGTTTGTATCCCTAGCGTGTTAAAATGAAACCGCCTCTTTGGCTCTCATTCCTCAGAGGACAGATAAACACTGGGTCACAATGGCGATGTTGACCGTACCTCTGCGCCTTCGTAACATAGCGACGGGGATTTCAGTGCCACTGTATCTGTGCTCCCGGTCAAAAGCGTAGCGCGATCCTGCGAGGCCCCGAGCATCAGACTGCAGAAGCACCGTATCGGGCCAGAAGCGGCGGTTCCGCGAGGCTTTTTATCGGACAAATGTGCTGTGCAAATGTGCTCGGCGCGTTCTTCCAGGCTGTCACGCTGACTTGGATGGTGTGAAGCTTCGAAACGTGGTGTTAATTTTAGCTTTATTAAAGCCTTGTTAGGGACATGTATGTTTTTACAAACAGGTTATTAATCGCAGCAGATGTGCCTTCTCGTTATTCATAAAGCTTGGCTCCGAGGTCAGGGCTACCGTGGGCCTGGCGCATGCCAAAAGGGCGGGGCGTCGCCTCACGTCTCCGTTCACTGATTGGTCGGCCTTCACACCATCTAAAGCCTTTTTTTCTGAACTCATTTCAGGAGGAACTTTTGAATATTATTAAATCGGCAGTGTTTCTGGTTTACAGCGCTGTATGATTTTCCTAGTTGCTGCTGGTTTTTTGACCCGAACATTGAGGCAGTAGAGGCGGGACAAGGCTTCCCTTCTAACAAGCTTTAGAGAAATAAGTCCTTACTTGCGTTCTGATCTTGTTTCATTCAGCCATTCTCCTTGTGTCTATTGAAACTGTGTATTTGACTGTGAAAGATGCAGAAGCGTTAATGTTCCACGCAAACACACACACACAAAAAAACAAGATTCTGCACAGAGGCAACCGTGCACTTCATCCTGCCTCCCCTGGGCCTCCAGTGTGGGTGTCTTAGAGCGGCTGATAGGACGGGCGTCCAAATAACGTTAGCCACACTTTTTACATTAAAAGAGAAATCTGCACAGTAAATTACAGCCCCGGTTTCCCGCCTGAAATGGGGTTGACGCAGCGGAGCGTTGCTCCGGCAAGGGGGCGGGGCTGACGTCAGAGGTGGGCTGAGCTCATCCTGAGTTTACCTCCTAACCCCCCCCCACAAGGAAACACTCACTCTCCTGAAATCGAGGGGATTATGTGCATTTCCCGGCTGGATTGCAGCTGGGACCGTCGCCATTTAACATGAGTTTTTGTATTGTAATTTTTTTTTTTTTTCCAAAAAAATAATTACCTGTGCAGCCCGGCGTGCTGGAGGACCGTGCATGCAGCCTGATCTCGCCAAGCTAATTTCTGCCCAGCAAGGTGCCAGCTGCCCGTGCTGCCACCCGATGGGAAAAGGGCCCTCGCTTCTCCGGCCCGTGGCAGAATGGCTCCCGTACACCCCAGATTAGCGGCACTCTGGACGTCCGTGGGCCACAGATGCGCAGAGCTATTTTTCAGTTGGCAGGCAGGCGGGCTGGTGGAGGGGTGGGCTGAGGATGGGGGGGATTGTTTGAGCGGAGAGGTGGGGGCCAGCTGTAGAAGCCTTGCCAGACTTCTTTTATTCAAGAGGACTTTCGTGCGGAATCCGTACAGGAAGGCTCCACTAATTTATTCTGCTCCTAGGAATCTGGCCGCGCTGCTGGTGGAATTGAACGGTTTTTCATCCCGTTTAATGTAATATGTAGCCATTCCACCATGATGAACCTATAAACATCAATTTCAATTTAATATCGTGCTGTGTTCCGTGATAATTCTATGTACCTCTGGTCCTACCTGTCTAGACGGCCTGTGGGATACAGCTCACGCCTCACGATTCAATCATGTTGGTCTCGAGCCGGGGAATCTGTATATGAGCATATTGCGGATGGTCTGCGAGCCGTCTGGGGAAGACCAGGTGGTTGCTGCCGAGTCTGGGTTTTAATAAGCTCCCCGTGTGCCTAAGCCACAAGGACACGGCCGCTCGGGTGAGTGGGGACCAGGGACACCAGCGCCTCCAGTGGTCAAGGCCGGAATTGCTTATTTCTCATAACTCTGCTTCTTAATGCTCTGCTTTGTGCCTTGGGCCTCTCTGAAACGAGGCCCAAAATCCAAGAGGTTAATACCCCCGTAGGACGTGCGGGAGTTACACACGGACCGATGGCTTTATTCACAAAAAACTGTGGGCGGGGGTGGGGGATGGAGGTTCCAGTCCCATACCCCCTCCCCACCAACCCCATGCATTCTGTATGTGCGGCAGCTTCATAATCCCACATCCGTCGAGCTGCAAATGCTCCCTGTATTGGCGTTGAAGTTGGAATGGGTGTAACTCTCAGCTCCTCCTCCACATTTTATTTTCTCAACGTAAACATGTTTTGTCTCTCCCGTTGCCATGGCTTGCTGAGAACGTTCAGTCCGCCTCTGTGGGGCGGGGTTTACCTCAAGATCCAAAATTCTGAGCAAGTCTTGGACCTGGAATGGGCGAATCGATGGGACACAGAACCCGAACCTCCAGTAAGGAACGTTCCGGAAAAGTCTGCGCTTTTGTGGAGTGGTGGGGGGGGGGGTGGTGGTCCGCGTTCCTGCCCTGGCGAGAGCGCTAACGAGCAGGAGGGACCGCAGCTTTATGAGCCCGATAATGACGTTAACAGCGTCGACGCAGCGCTGGACGGCTGTTCCGTGCGTCTCCTAGCTGTGCCGTTTATCCGGCGGCAGACATGAGGCTGAAACGGCGGGAATCGGGTATCATTAATTCTAATGAGGTGCCGGCTCCAGCCCTCAGGTCGGTGAGTCATCGCTTGGCAGGGTTAGAGAGGGACCAGGCCTTGCTTCCAGCGGGTTGGGATCTGATGAGGTCCTGTTTAACCACTCTGGCAAGCCCCAGCCCAAAGCTGGGCCTTGGTTTTCCACCTGTGCCCTCCCCCCTGAGCAGTAATGGTGATCCCCCATCCTGTATCAAACGTACATGCTCCTCAGCCAGTCGGTCCAGAACCAGCACAGACGTGCTCTTTTTCAGAGACCCTTAATCCCACCAGTGACGTTTCTGTATTATCTACCTGACTCTAAAAAGGCGCCCATGAATTTATCCATGGTCCGCGTTTTTACCTTGTTGCCATGTGAACTTAATTTCTGCATAAAAATATCCACGCGTGACCAAGCCGCATATTTCTGAGTGGAAGAGGAAGCCTTCAAAGAGCATTCGACTTCAAGGCCGTTCCTGGCTTTATGGCGACGCCATGGCAACGCGGCGGATTATCTAACGCGGCGGCCTGGACCCGCTGTAGCTGCTTACTGTAATGGCTGAGCGATAGTAGAAGCCCTATTCATTACTGCGCGCCTGTCCCTGGCTCTCGAGACCCTACGCTCACTTACCTGTGTCCAATTAGCTTGGGAAAGCATGTTCCCGCTTCTTGCTAATAGAGCTCGGTGCACGGATGAATTTATTAACGCAGAAAGGGCCCGTGGTCACAGAGTCGAGGTAATGGTTACCAGACGAAGCCTCATGCTTTTTTTTTTTTTTAAGCCTCCCGACTCTCATTCTTTTCATCAAAAATAGCCAGAGGGTCTGAACGACATATCGATAGGGTGGGCTTGGGAAGCGAGCTGTGGGCTTTCGCTGCGGCCAGTCCGGGCTTGAAGTGCCCAGCTGTCTTGCCTCTTCTGATTGGACGGCGCCCAGCTTGAGCCGTTAAAGGAAAAGGCCCCTTTACCAGCCGCACTTTTACGAAAAGGGGGGGGGCAAAAAGATCATTTATATTAAACAGCTGACAGGTACAAATGAAATGGCATAAGGAAGATATTGCCTCACTGTGTTACTGCATTGCTTCCAATCATCTGGCTTTAAAAGTGATTTATATAATCTGGGGTTTAATGGCAAAGAGAATCTGTATTATAGACAGTGGATCTTATGAATATGACTGAAAAATGGGGTTTATTTACACTGCAATAACTGGAAGACATTGAGATTACTTAAACATTTTTTGCCGTCAGATTTATCTGGTGGTTGATACAGGAACGAAGCAGATTCCTTATTACGGATCTGGATGGTACATTTGGCTGCCTCCTGGTAGATATGAAGGCAGCAGTAAGTCACTGATTATTGTGGCTGGTGAGATAGCACACTAATCACAGCCGAGACGGTGCCTCATTCCTCACACTTACAGCCTTTAGCATTAGCAACCTTTTTTTTTTTTTGTCCTAACCCCCCCCCCCCCCCCCAAAAACACCTGTTTGCTCGCCTCTATCTCATAAAGCCCACACTCAGAGTAACTTGGAGTCGGTCAGTCACGTTGGCGTGTTTGGAAACTGCTGTTTTCTCCTGACACGTTGTTTTTTTAAAATATGGACGCCTCCAGCGCAGGAGCGCGCGTTGGAAATGCACACAAAGCGCACACCAAGTTTGTCTCCTCAAATATGAATCGCCCTGTTCCTGGAGATCAATGGAGTGATACAGAGATGCCAGCATGTGTTTCCAATCAAGCTAAAAGGCAAATCCCTGTAACCAGTGTTATATTACCAAAACCAGCAGATTAAAACTAAAGAAAAACATGTTTGTACATCTTATTTTCATATATACCCTTTTCTTTTATCACAACACATTCCAGCTGGGTCTCCGCTGGCCTTCGGTGACACATCAAACAGCCTTATCAGTTTTGGATGCATGTGCGCCTGTATAGGAATGTTTTAAACATAAGGGCTTGCATGTATGCTTGGCGTGTTTGTTTTTGTGTACATGTGAAACGGCAAATGTGACGTCTGAGTCCCCTTTGGCGAGGATGGCTCTCTTTCTAGCCCTGCAAGGTAATACTCTTTTTAATTTGTGCCCTTAAGGGTGACAGGCCAAAGGAAGGGCATATTTCTTTTGGGGGATATTTATCAGGGTCACACGGGGTGGGGGGGGAACCAAACCGATCGTTAGTGGGAATCGGTGCCCTCCAAAGCCGAATTCCAGCCGATACCCCCTCCCCTGTGAGTGCCAGACCTCTTTCTGTAAGGTTACTTTATCCACCTTGCGACATTTCAGGTCGATGACAGCCAGCCAATGTCTGCCCGTCGTAACAAAGAACACTCCATGCAGTTATCCCGTTTGATGAGCCTGATTGGCCGTGTGTGTACGCAGAGGGGCAGTCGCATTGCTGTCTAGTGCAAACACCAGTGCCCTCTTCCTGTCTGCCGTTGATCTTAAGTGCTGCTTCCCAAGTTTATCAATCTGCATAGTGTGCTGATTTCAGTGTCTCAGTCCTGTAGCGTCCCACTATAACCGTCTCCAGTGAACAGATCCACCGAAGGCAATCTGGATGTCCCATGAAAAATGGGGAGCGGAAGTGACCAATAGGATCAGGATTCTGGCTGGCTAGGGCGTTGGGGGCGCGGGGTTCTCCAGTCCCTTTTCAGTTTCCACTTATAATGTCTGAAATATTTGTTGGAGGACCTGCTCCCCGTCCCCCATGGTTCCTACGCCGATCTCCACGGCAACCTCGCATCCGCTCCTGTCCCTACTCGTCCTCCCGATCCTTCATCCTGCTTACGCTATCTGTGGCAGGGATGTGCGGAGCTCTTTAAGTGGCCCAGGCCGGGACTGACAGCCACCGTGCTCTAATCGCCGCGCCGGCCGCGTTATCGATGAGTCACAGACGGGGGTCGGCCGTGCGGAATGTGACACGCTGGCGTCGCGCGTCTCCGTGAGCCGCGGATCCCTGCCACTACTGCCGGCTGCACCCCTGGGAAATAAGACCCGCTTATTTATTTATATTTTGGGACTTAAATTAGATTTTTGTTGTTTGCCTTGTGAAAAGCGCATTCAGGATCAGTCAGGTGGCTGCCGGAATAGAATAGAGTCTAATCCTCGGTGAGTTTAAGTTTGATCTGTATTTAATGATAAAACTAAACCTAAAAAAAGTATTCGACTCGTTATAATCAAAGCGGGACTCTGAATGAAATTTACTGTAGTGTGGAGAATAATAGCTTAAAAGAATAAACAAAGGCTTCTTAAACAGCATTACTGTGTCTACCACAATTAGGCTTGCTTTCCTAATAAAAGCTCATTATCGCTGAGTTCTCTGCTCTGTGTTCTCCTCCAGAGCTGGAAACAATGCTCATACCCTACAGATAATTCTATCTAATTAACTCTGTTACTCTGTATTGGTCTAATATTTCTAATAGGCCTTTAAAAGCATTTCTGTGCGTCGTCATGGCAGTGTAAGCAAACCGCCATCACCGATTCGCGCCTACGAATTAAAATGTGCTTTAAAAAAAATGACAGATCTCGTGGCATCAATACAAAGCTTCTGGTAAAATCCCCCACTAGTTGCTGCTGACTCCTATTGAAGGGGGAGGAGTCTTAGCCTGCTTGTACATGGTGATGAGTCAATGGGAATAATATGACTCTGGACGGCCTCGTTCCCGAGCTGGGGCCATCGTGGACGCCCCGAGGGTCTCCAAAGCTTGGGAGGGATGCCGGGATGCGTTTCGATAATCCTGACGAAGCCACTTCTTGTCTACGCGCCTGAGACTCATTCCGGATTCCTTCATGCTAAATCGATTACCATATTAAATTTATTACAGCGTTCCGATCATGGGCCTGCCGTTTTCTTTTTGGGCGGGTAGACCTGTCTATATGCACGGTTAACAGACACACCACCCCCCATGCAGAGGCGCACACACGTTAATGGAGGGGGGGGGGATGTTGGCAAAGCGATAACATCTGGATGGAGCTGTTGTGCGCCAGGAATAAAAATGGTTTCCTCTCCGTGGGCCCTAGTGAGAGGCTGATGTAGTGCAGATGTGCGGCTGGCCCCACCGTAAAAGTTATAAGCATTGTCATAACATTGTTTGACTTCTCCAGTATTTCCTGTCTTCTGCTTATAGCACTTTATTACTAATTCTGGCTGTCGTCCACGTCGCAGACGCGGGGAGAGAAACCTCTCTGGTGTCCCCCACCAGCCCCCGCTCCCAGCCCGGCTGGCCGAATTACGCACCCTGCTAGACCTGATAAAATGGCCCTGTTTTCAGAGAGGCCATCTCTCTCTGGCCTGACTCTGTTATGGCTTCTCAGGCGAGCGTGAGATTAGGGAAGAGCTACGATCAGGTGGAGGAGGAAGAGAGATGGCCTGCTCTCTCTCTCTCTCTCTCTCTCTCTCTCTCTCTCTCTATCTCTCTCTCTCTCTCTCTCATCTACTGGCACCAAAATGTTGAAATGGAAAAGTGGGGCCGGGTGTGAGGAACAGCTGATTCAGAAGCTGGACGGTGTACAGAAAGCTTGTTCATTTCCTGTGTAAGATACAGTCCCCAGACAAGGGAGAAAAGGGCCTTTCTTTCTGTCTCGCTCTCTTTTTCGCTTTCTTTCTTTCTCTCTGCCCCGGCTTCTGAGCGTTTCTTTCCTTCGCCTCTCTCTGGCATGGATCGGCCGTGTTTGGTCAAGACTTGGCCCCGGGCTCCGGGCTCCGAGTTGCTGGGCTTCCACCAGACAGAGGCGGATTCTCACGGCGGCTTGCCTTTGGCCGGCCGCCCTTCCATGTACGCCTTGGCTGATCTGCACGTCCTCAAATATAACGGCCTTGCGATCCGGGCCCCCGCCTCCGCCGCCGCACGGCGCGCATGAATAGATGCGTTGTAGCTGGACGATAAACTGAACAGAACAGATGAGCTGCGTGACATCTGGTTTACGTTTTTCACCTAATCGTCCTGATGGGCTGTGATTTACGGGCTGCAGACGCCGCTTTATGATAGCACGCACCTTTAAAGCCAGTTTTGAAGGACTTCTATGAGCATACTTAATTTCTTATGCACACAAAATCTGTGTAAGGCATTGTTTGAAAATTATATGAAATGAGTAAGGATTTACAGCTTGGTTTGTTAATACTAATTCAGCTTTAAATACTGTACTGTGTCTTGAGAGCTTTCCTTTTTTTAATGTGTATGCCCACACTCCCCCTGGACAATGTTAGTTAAAGGTCTCAAACGCCTATATAGTGCCTTACTGCCTGTGTGCTGCCTTCAGGAGAACGATTCGCCCTGACTTTCCATTTGGTAAACAGAGCCGCGTTTCCATGGCTGCCAGGCGACGTGATGAAAGGCGCTGAAAGGATTCGAGCTCCTCGGCTCGCCGCCTCCGTCCTGGTCGGTCTGTTCCCGGCGACCGAACTCAGGAAGCCCGGCTCTTTCGGGAGTGCGGAGATCTGCGAAATGAGCCACGACGTGGCCCCGGATACGAGTGACGTGAAGGCGGGGCGGCCGTATTCCCCAGCTCGATCGATGATTGATTGTGGAGTACGTCTCCGGGAGAGGGGCTCGTGGCCAGCTGCACCCAGATGTTCGGAAGCATCCTCACGCCGCCACATCTTCCAAACTCGCCTTTATATTCCGCGTTTATTTGCAGAAGTAAGCGGTGCCTTGTGCTGTGTTTGCACAGACATATTTACATTTATTTATTTAGAAAGCGCTTTTTTTTAATCCAAAGTGACATACCAGTGGGAGTTCCCAGGTCCGAGTCCTAGTCCACAGAGCCGTGCTCTGGCTCATGTAGCTTGTAAGAGAAGGGTTGGACTTTGATTTTTTATTTTTTTTTACTTGGCGTAATAATTCTGCTGTCTTTCAGGAATTGTAGTTTTAACACTGACCAGAATAGAATAGAATGGAAGGCCTTTGTTGTCATTGTAATAAGTACAATGAAATTACAATGTAAAACAAAGTAACTTTTACAATGTAAAAGTATAACGAAATGTAATAACCTGGAGTATTTGAGTCTGTAATGCACTGTTTGTGTGTTTATAAACAGCCATTCCCCAGCAGTAATATCGTAGCGTTTACTGTCTGATATTCAGAGCTTGAGTGCCGCTTTCTAAACAGCTGGCTGCCGACATGTCCAGCTCTCATCCTGTGATTTTACTCTCGCTTTCTTGATGGGGGAATATGTTTCCATGGATAAGGCCTTGGAATTGAAATCCGGAGGTAGTGGACTGTTGCCAGAGGGCCTTTGGGGGGTGGGGCGGGGGGGGTGGGCTTCCTAACCCACCTCTGATTCAGACGAAAAAAAAAAGATGACCTCATTCACCCAGGGTCAGGGCTGGATCAGGCACAGAGGTTCTTCAGATGCACCCTGGTGTGTGAGATTTCTTATGGACTTTAAACGAGGCTTGCATATGTGTGATATTTCACAGATATTTATGCCCCCGGTGGAGGGGGAGGGGAGGCATCATGGAGGCGCAGCAAATGTCAGGACGGCCGCTGCCGCAAAGTGAAAAAACCCGTCTGCTTGTGGAAATACAAAACATCAACAACAAGTGGGGAAAAAAAGGAGAGTGGCCTTCTGCAAATGGAAATCGATTTAAAGGCGCTCTCTGTCACGCTCAAAGGGAGCATTGTGCATCTAGAGCGGCAGAGGAGGGAACGTCCGGCAGATTAAGTTTTCTCTGCACTCTTATGTTCTTTCCACTTGAGCACGCGCATCTGTGTGTTTATGCGCTCTTTACATGTCGGTGCGTCGCGGCGTACGAGATCCTCATGGACTGCTTGGTTATGTAGTCTCCGTGCCGCTTCCATGATGGCTGGCACAGCAGAGAAGAGTACGCAGTGTGCCGGGTGACCCTGCAATGATCTGAGGGTACTGGGAGTGTATTGGAGAGCAGTGCTGGGTACAGGGGGGACATATTTACACACACACACACAAGTACACACAGAGCAAAGCCGAATCCTCAGACTTTATAGGTCAGTCCTTCTTACCTGCGCTATATCCGCCACTCATGCATGCGAATTTATGCTCTTGAAGACTCTTCTCCTTTGGAAAGTTTTGATCCATTCATGTCTGAAGTACGTCTGGGTCCAAGCGCAGCCCATTGAGACGAAACACTCTCCCAAAACCTTTTTGTCACAACGCGAGTCCTGAGCGATCGTGAGTACCAACTCCAAACGTGGAGATCTAGACACCTCAGCCGCCCGCGGTGGGCCGTCGTGCGCCGCCAAGGGTACACCGATGGTTGCAGAGCATTTGAGAGCCTGGGTAAGAGCTGCGATTGGTCTGGTAGATCGATTGACAGGCATTAGCTGGCTCTTATTGGTCCGGTAGAGTGATTGACAGGCATTAGCTGGCTGGTATCCTGCTTCATACCGTCACGGATGGCTTCTCCGGACCTAAGCGGAGGCAGAGGGTCTGAATGCTCCCTTAGAAATGTCACGCCGACAGTAATTGGATTAAAATATGTTTTGGCTACCTTTATGTTCCATTACTCAGATTAAAAAAAAAAATGTGTGGGAAAACACTGGGAGAGGGTTAAAATCACAGTGTTAGTTTCTAGTGGTGTTTCATTTCTATGGAGGGTGTGTGAGGATGGGTGAGAGGCAATGTCCGGTCACAGTGACCCAGGACCTGTGGGCCTCCGGGGGCCTGAGGACGACACCTGTCCCGTCTCCACTTCGTGAGTGTCTCCTGTCATCTGGTTCCACCTCCCCGGCGAGAGACCTGTCCACCCCCGCTAGGCGACTTCCCTGCTGTGGTACGATCCCAGACCCCCGCCGGAAGCCCAGTCTGTCTGTTGTCTTGTACGCTCGCATCTCTCCGCGTGCCCCGGAGTCCCCGATGGACATGTCACTGGGAGACCTCCACTGACTTGTCACTGACGGGTGTGGGGAATATGACGTACCAGTCTGCCTGAAACTGAAACTGGCTGCCATCATAAGCACATCACAGGAGCTGTCGTCTCAGAAAGTACCACGGCGATTAAAGCCTGCTACACCTTCACCGTTTAGCTTCCAGAAGGCGATCCCTAAGACAGCAAAGAGGAATTCTCTGGAACGTTATTACAGTATAGCCGTAAGGCAGCGTTTCTCAACCCAGTCCTCGGGGACCCTCAGGCGTCCCACATTTTTGCTCCCTCCCAGCTCCCAATACACCCGTGCCAGGTATTCGGTGTTCTTGATTGTTTGGTTTGTTGATTGTTCAGGTGTGCTGGGAGGCAGCAAAAATGTGGGCTGTCTAGCAAGGTCCCCGAGGACTGGATTGGGAAACAGTGCTGTAAGGTATACAGTACCGGGAAATGTCTGAGTGTGCCTGGTGGATACATGTTGGGTGATTTCCTGCTTGGACTTGCCAACCAAATGCTTTGTGTCTGTGAAGCTGTTATCCAATCAGTGAGTTTGACTGGGAGGCGGTGCTGCTGGTCAGAGACTGTATCGATCAGCTGGCGTTTTATGGGAAACCTCGCAGCTCAAGTCGAGCTCGCTTAGGAGGGTTTCACTTCCCGGAATTGCTAACGCTTCATGCCATGTAGTTTGCTGCCACCTGCCTCCGCTGATTCGGGGGGGGGGGGATTTGTGGATTTATGGATGTGTGTGTTTGTGGGCACCTGTGAGAGAGGGAGATGGCCCCGCTCCCGCTGCCCATTCGTCATTTAGCCAATTGGGGGCTGGCCGTGACATTGGCCCCACCCACCCCAAGCGTGTGTTTAGAAATGGGTGCAGTAGCACGGTGGTGGGGGAGGGAGGTCACTCTCTGGAATGGCGCTTTGGGAGGCAACAGCTGGCACAAAGGACAGGAGGACACATGCCTGAAATATCACGTTTGCAGCGTGCGTGATATTTGCACATCCCTCTAAGGATCCTGTCCATCTGGAGCGCATCATTCAGGAGCCGATGGCAATGTTGGGTTAATGGACTCGCCCTCTTTCTCCGTCACACATTGGCATTCCTGCATATAGGCCTCCTGTCCTGCTGTGGCGCTGTTTGTGTTTTTCCAACTTATATCCACTGTGATAAACTAGTCAGATCTCACTGCGGTATTATAAAGGTTTGTTGGGCTTCACTGACATTCTCCTTTTAGCGAAACTGAACCAGATCATAATGCACTGGAACCTCTGTGAGGATGAAATATGGACATGGGTTACAGTCCAGGCTCTGAAGCCATTTTCTTCTTTCTGTGCCATTTTGCAGTGACCAGATTACCCTTCTGGGGTCCTGATGAATATAGAAAGTTAGTTTAAAGAAACAAACTAGCTGGATCAGGTTTCTCCCAGGTCTGCCCAGTGACTGCTATAGATACATATTTAATAGACGCCTCATTAACACACGGTATTTAAATCTAATTCACTTAGAGTAATTAATGGGCCATTTGTTTCATGCAATTGATTATCTGTAATTGATTTAATAGCTCCGAGAGGTTGTAGCAGTTCAGAAAAGCTGCTTCCACGTGGATGCTTGTGAAGGGATGGAGCCTCCTCCCCTGCACTCGTCCGCTTGTTATTCCCTCCGTTTTTCGCGCCGCTGAGTGGGCTGTAGTGGCAGATCAGGCATCGAACACAGACAGCGGCACATCCTCAAGCTTCCCTGTTTAAGTCCACGTGCTGGCCTCTGGCGGTCTTGTCTCTCATTTTCAGAGTGTTTATTAAAACACCGGGAAGCAATGTTTCACTGTTTCGGTTTACAGCCTCCTTCACTGGTTCCCTAGTTATGACATCCCAGCCTTGCCATTAACACACGATCTCCCGTGGATGTCTGTGTTCCCGAAGGAGCCCAGGACGCTCCCTCCTTCGCCTGCCTGCTCACCGACCCCGTCTTCCTCCCGCTGAGATTTATGGCAGTGACCTTAATTGAATGTCCCAGTCAGTAATTAACAGTGCTTCGCGTGTGCGTCCCTTAACTGGGAGTCAGCGCAGAGGGGGGGGGGGGGGGGGGCGGTCCTTTTGTTTTTTTCCCAGAAGAAACCAAACCAGAAAACCAAGGGAAACAGGGTTCTTAAATAAAGGGGGAAAATGGGAAGCAGTCTCGTTATTCGATGTTCCCCCAGGACAGAGGGAGAGCCGGACCGTTCACTGAACCTCAGTCTCCCGGGATCATGTTTCCGTTAACACGCCTGTGTTTCAGCTCATATTTCCAGTCAGCCGCCTGTCATTAATGTTGGGCTATCTCCCAGGAGTCACATGACCTCCGCTTGGATGCTTAGGTGGTCGTCTGTGAGGGGGCGTGTCCTGCTCTACCACTCTCCGTGCTATTGGATAAACATGCGGACGCGCGACGTTCTTGCCGACTCGACTGTATCGGAACACGGCCGTTATGGACAGACAGGAATGGTCTGGGGCTGGACAGCACGTGTGCGTGATGTATATAACATAGGCATTTAACATGGCCGTAAAAATGTATATAAAATATATATTATCAAAGGGCAGCTGCAGGGTGATTAATGTCCTGAGATTCTCTTTTAGTGAGTGTGTTTTGTTCATATTTTATATACGGTATCATATACGAGGAGGTCCTTCATGATCATCAATAAAACGGAGAACATTGGAGGTGTGTTCCTGCAATGAGGCTGCTGAGTAAGTCGCAAAAGGGGGTGTGGGTGGGGGGAGTGAAACGGCCTTCGGAAGTTTCCGGGCTGTGTGGGACACCGCGCCACCGCACTCTCTTCTGCGTCCTTCCCGCCTGCTGTTCAGTATGAGCCACGTCGCTGGTATTCGAGGCTGTCTTTGATATTCTGTGGAAATTACCGCCGTTGATCTAATTGCGATTATTGCCGAGGTTTCGCCCTCCCCCCCCCGGCCCCTGGCGGGCGTGTGAAGTGGCAGCTTTATCTCCCCGTCGTGTCACGCGGCCTTGCACCGCTATCGGTGCCGCTAGATTAACAGTAGGGCCATCTGTATGTGAATCGGAATCAATTTTTGATAGAAGGTGAACGTTTCGGAACAGTTTGAAACTGTAAAGTTCTGTACCTGTAGCCTAGCCCCCCCCCCCTTCACCTCCC
>JAOYFF010000051.1:6813778-6860697 GCA_025773925.1 Cryptomyrus ogoouensis
TCCTTGATCAATCTATGGAATACAAGATGCATGGGAAGGGCCATTGTCCTGCATGAATATTATAAGCTTTTTAAAAGGGGCGCTTTTTGTCTGTGTTCTGGATGTCGCTAAATCCTTTCTCAACACAGGAGATTGCAAAACGAGAGCACAAAACAGAGCCTGGACAAAGCTGAGTGAAATTTTAAACCTGCTCATCGCATTGACCCCTTATCTCGCTCTGATGTTCAGAGCTTAAACCGACCGGACCGCTCTGACTTCATGTCCGGACTGCCGTTCCCACAGCGCCGGGACCCGAGGCGTCCAGGGGATCAGTCCACTGACGTGCGCGCTGATTCCTCAGCAAAGCTAGCTGAAGACTGCAGGAAAAAATAAACCTTTAAATTTGCCCAAAAATAAACCCAAAGAAGAAGTAAACATCTCACTCCCTTGGTGTCAGTTTAAGCATCGTCGTCATGCGACGTCTGAAGTCTTGAGGTGCTAAAGTTTCTGAGCCACTAATGAACTGGAGTCATGAACAGGAAGTTCAAGTCCAATTAGGGCATCAGTGATTATGACCCTAAGCAAGTCAATTCATTTAAATAACTTCAATAAGATGCTTAGCTGTATAAATTGAACTTGTAAACCCTTTCTTCTCATTTAATTAAAATGCCTTTTAATCGGTTTAAAATAATGAATGAAAAAGATGTTGACAGTTCAAGGAAACGCTGTGCTCTGATGCTTAAGGATATTGAATTATATCCAGAAGGCTGTAAGTTCAAACCCCCCTGAGGGCAAATATTAGTGTGACATCAGTCAAAGAACAAAATCTGAATCAGCTCGGTAAATATCTCGCTGTGTTAAGGAATGGAATGGTGAGGTCTGGCTTGTCACTAAGTGAATGCTGTGAATCCTTCCCTTGCACTCTTGAACTCTCGGGCTCCTTAACCTTCTGCTGAGTTCTTCTTGGAAACTCTGTGCCGTCTTGGCAACGGGGAACCCCCTGAACGCCAGCACTGGTGTAGAATGGCCCTTCATCATGCCAGGCAGGACAGCTGAATAACACTGAAGCCTTATTACACCAAACATAAATCTCATCAGGCTGGCACACCGCTGCCTGCCTGACGTAAGGCTGTCACCTCGTAATGGGTAATAATTACGGCTGCTGACGGTAATTGACGGCAATATGGCAGATCTCTCAGCTTATTCTTTATTTGTTCCCACTAGAGCTATTAATGGCAGTGACACCAAAAGCAGCAAGGAGAATGGCTGACAGAACTCATGAGAACGTGACCACGGCGACGCTTTCCCTTAGATTCCGCCGTTGCCATGTAACAAAGGATGGAGAGTGTGAATATGGAAGACAAAGACAGGACTGGGGAGATAAGGGAACGTCAGGGGCAGGAGCAGAGATCAGATGTGGGAGAGTAAAGCGTGGGGGTTGAGAAGGCAGCTGATAATTAAAACTCTCTCAGGGAAGCTATGTGTCTAATCAAAATAATTTGCAGGGAAGCGCTGAACTTCAAAGCTACCCCCCACGCCAGCCGTATCCATGTTCGCTCGCTGGAAGGGAGGGACCGTAGAGGCAGGCCTGCCTGGAGACGCCAGTCTGCCCTGGGCGTCATCCTCGCTCAAAGGCCCCTTCTGTAGTCGTCATGTCTTGTGGGGTTTTGCTTTTTTCGTCCCTGTCGAGGTCCGCGCCCAGACCTTCGCTGCCTCACGCCACGGAGCGTCCGTGGCTTCACATCCGACTCTCCCTCCCCGTTCCTGGAGTTTCCATGTTCTTCCCGCGTCCATGTGGGTTCTCCGCTCGCCTGCTCCAGTTTCCGCCCACGTTCTGTAGACATGCTATCTAGGGGACTTGGTTATTCTAAACTGCCCCTATTGTGTGAATTTTATATATATATATATGTGTGTGTGTGTATATATATATATATATATATATATATAAAGTGTGAGAGTTCTGCAACGGGCTGTGGTCCAGTCCAGGGTGTATCCAACCTTATCCTCATGCCCTTGTATTCCCCGAAGAGGTCCAGTATCGTTGTGACACTGGCATAAAAAGCATGTATTTGAAACAGCTCACGAATACATATGCGCCGATAAGAAGACAAGCCGGCTATGTTTTTTTGCATTATCACGGGTCATAAATATGCACAAATGAATATTCAATGACCTTGCAAGAGTAGATATTTGTAAATTGACACCAGCACAAAGTTTTGTAAGTTACGGACCAAAGAAACGGCACTTTAATTTTTAACAAATTTAGAAAAGAAAAGAAAAAAAACAGACAATTTTAATTGTGCAGTAGTGATTGTCCGTTGCTGTTCACTCGAGGGATTCTTTATATCCATTTTCCACAGCTCTGATAAATGAAACAACCGATAGAGGACAAAAAGGGATTAGGCTCTCCTGAGGAAAACATCAGTGAGTTTCGGAAATTAAATAATAAAGAGTGAGAATAAGAATCTGAAAATAATTAGTGAAAGCTAGTTGGTGACAAAAGAACACGTTTCTGCGGAACAATGTGTTCAAGAACGAATTGAAAATGACAAGAAAGTCGTGTAAAAACGCTGGAAAGGAGGCAGCTGGAGCGGAGGAGGGGCAGTGGCATCGCTATGCCATGCGAGAGGGGCAACAGTTTGCTGGCGCACATTGGGAAGCCCCACAGGGGCTCGGGAGAAACGTCATCATTAGCACCTGCTTAATTGTTCACTTGGCTCGCCTGGCTGTCCTCCGCTGCCCAAAAGCCAGCCACCGTGTGGCCCCGTTGGCAGGACGAGCAGGGACGAGGTCTTCCTCGTGCGATCCACGCCCAGGATCACACTTTCACCACGTTTGATCTTCAAACAAAGAGGAATTTTTAAATAAATAAATAAATGGATTAAAAAATAACTGGCAAAGGGAAATCTGCAACTCAGACTCTGCAACTCCAGGCTGCTGGATGAGTCACGGAGATTTGTCATAATTTCATAAACTTTGTGTCGCGCTATTTCACGGACGTACACTACCTCCTCCGAGGTAGCTGGGATAGAAGATAACGTTTTTTGTGCCTTCGTCTTAAAGAAGAACTGAATATCTGCTTTGTGCATTAAACAGTTAATGTAAATAAATAACCAGTGATGAACTCGCTGAGGCCTTGGGGGGACATGTTGGGGGAGGGGGGGCACTTCCATTATACTGATGACACCAGGTCAGACTCTCCTCCACACATAGCCGGAAAACTCACTCCGTCGGCTCCATGGCGACGTCATTGAAAACCGTCCCATTCCCGGAACGTCCCAGTCTATTCCCCAGTAAAACGCCACCACAGCCGTGTATTCCTGTGTAATACCCTTTCCTCCCCAGTCTCCCCTTTATTTCTGAAATCGCTTTTCTTTCCGGAAACAAAGAAACCCGCCCGTGACAGAGGAGAGCCAAAATGTGTTGGTTCTTGTCGTTGCATTCTTGGCATATTTCTTCCCCTTTTCATTATGCTAACTCCTCATTTTTCATTTTCTTTTTTTAATTTTTTTTTCATCCGTTTCAGGCCAACGTTCCCCTGCCAATTCCCTCTGCTTTGGTTTGGCTGGAGGAGATGGAAGATGCCTGAAGTGCTCTCTCTCTCTCTCTCTCTCTCTCTCTCTCTCTCTCTCCCTCTCTCTCTCCTTCTGTTCCTCTCTAGCTCTCCCTGGCCTTCCCAGAGGGTCCCTGCGCTCTAATAATGTGGGACCGGTCCCTCCATAGAGCTGGACCTGGATCCGCCTGTCCTCCATGGGCTGGGAGCCTCATCCACTGACGCTCACTCGCTCCCATACTTGCCTCCTCCAGGAGAGCGCGTGCAGTCTGCGGGAGGTGGGGATGCGCGTGATGGCGCCCGCCGCAAATCACCTAGTCTGCATTCATTTGGCTGGCGACTCCGGGCACTAGCGGCTAAATATTCATGAGGCGAGCTGTGCAGTTGTGTAATTAAATTAGCGAAAGGGTTCTTACCATAAAAGCATTCGCCATGAATCTGAAATGTAAAGATTTTTTAGGATGCTCGCGTGTGCCTGTACAAGGTGAGCTCGCTAGTTCAATGTCATGCACAGATTCATTTCGCGTATACGGTAATTAACATTCAGCCTTGCGCAGGTTTAAAAACATAAACTGTGCTTCTGTCAGAATACAGAGAAATGGCATAATTAACGGATAGATGTTATGAATTGCGTTAACAGAGTAAATGTGTTCCAGTCACATACTTGCCTTATCCTAAGTATGATGGAGAAGAAGTTTTCAGATCACATAGTTTTCTTGGTTTTGTGTCATTTTGAGAATGGACCATAATACACCTAGATTATAGGTCCTAGATCACTGACAACGTGCATAAACTGACAGACACTGACTGTATTGGCCCCTATTCAACTTAACTGGAGATGGTCAATATAAAATTAGGTTTAATATCCTGCACTGTAATTAATATGTACATTGTCCCCATTGCCCAGCCAGATATTTCTGCTCACGGTAAAAAAAAGGGTCAACGATCAGAAAGCCCCATATGGCTGGGGATTATTAAAAGCGGGGGGGGGTTATTAAAAATGTATCTCATTAACAAAAACAATTGTCTTCAATACAGATCAAATGGCATATGTGGCTGTGAATTTAATCCGGAATGCTTTGTCTACTTTGAAATCCCCACCTCTGATATTTGTTTCATTTTCCACATTGTTTTTTTTTTTTTTTTTTTTTTGACAGCTTGTGGTTTAGAGTGACGCTGAAGAACATTCCTTGTGGGCTGAGGTCTCCGTTCCCCCCGGGTCGACCTCAAACCCTCCATATTGAACTCACAATGAAACACAATAGCAACATATGGGTCTGCAGACTGACTCTGGCCTCCGAGATATGTAAACACAAATGTACTCTACAGCACTCATAAGCATACATCCATTCCACAAAGGAACGTCCAGATATCGTGCGATATTGTTCACAAGAGAAATAAATGTGGAACACGTGCTAAATTAGGATGGGGGCGTTAATAAAGAGATCAATAGGGGCGAACTAATTCAAGACAAACATATGACTGCAAACATATAAGTACAAATCTTATACGGTAACAATAAAGTATCCTGGAACACTACCTGAATCCCAAGCACGTGAATAAGTTCATATACCACATGACTAGTTAAATATAATGATTGTAATCTGATTGAAAATGACAAACTGGACTATAAGGATTTATCTTGTATTCAGAATTACATATTAGTCTTACAACTTTGGCCATTTATAATCCTTAATGCCTCCTTGTTACCGATGGATTAACCAATAAATCCATTTAATGTGTTTTTCTTTCTAACTACAAAGTGTTTGAAAGGACAGCTGAATTTATTGAAAAACCAAAAAATGTGGAATGAGCAGTCTCTTCAAAGGAAGGGAAAAAAATCTCTTTTGTGGTATTTGTCAACGGGATTTTTGGTACAGTAAATCCTCCAGGTGTTGGTGTAATGCATTTGTCACTAATTGTTGGCTTAATATTGTTGGCATTCATTGGATTTGCATTGTGGATAAACCAGTCGGCCAGCGAGATATCTCGTACTGCATGCTATAGACCATTTATATCCACCCGTAACCTTTCTCAGAGAAGACAACAAAAGAAGTAAAACCTAAGAACATGACAGAATTCCAAAAGGAAAAAGACAGTCGGTTAAGGTCCATATCTATCATATAAAGGCTGCGAGTGAAGCCTAGCTAGAGAACGCAAGATTGACCCATGTTTCCTTGTGTGGACTGAATGATTGGGTTTGTCTCCATCTCATTGCTGTACAGCAAGGCTATTTAAATCCCGGTCCTCGAGGTCCGAGCCCTGCTGATTTTCCAGCCTTCCTTCACCTGTGAGCCAGGTGTGAAGCCTCTGGCCAATCATAATCAGTAATTATTAAATTAACTACCTGGGAGAAATGAAAACAAGGCCTGGATTTGGAATTGAGGTCCAGAATTGAAGAGCCTGCTCTACAGCAGTATTTCCGGACCCGGTCCTCGGGGACCCCCTAGGCGGTCCACAGGGAGCAGACTGTCCGGCAGGGAGCAAAAACATGAACTGTCTGCAGGCCCCCCAGGACCGGGATGGGAAGCACTGTTCTACAGGAATGTCTACCACTGGGCTGGGCACCTACCAGGCTGTGGGTGGAATCGAGTGAATGAAGCTCTACTCAAAGTGCGTAACTTCACTGAATGAGCCCTACAGTTGGCAGGAAAGAATCCTGAATGGCTGACAGCACACAGTGAAACTGGCGTGGGTGCCATTGGTCGAAGGGAGAGACCTCGGACAGGATTTATTGGCCACTCCAAGGTATTGTATTTTATACACATATACAGGGGTGCAGTGATAGGACAGGCAGGGAAGACAATGATCTGGGGCCGCAGGTGGGGGGGCAAAGACGGCTGATTACATAGTACATTGCAATGACAAATCTGCTTTATTTGCGTATTCTGTTTTTGAATAAAAGTGAAAATAAAAGTCTTGTGTTCATTAAATTCTCTTTGTTGATATTATAATTGTATATTCCACAGTAAAATAAAGGTAATCATGTTATCATGCTGGGGGGGGGGGTCCCCCTTGGAGTTTTTTGCCTGGGGCCCCAAGAGTCCCTACAATCACCTCTGCACCTATTTACAGAATTTTCTAGCAATAAGGCAGAGCTACTGATCGCTAGCTGGATCGCTGCATTCAACGGAGCAGCCCGTGATCGCAGCCAGTTCTCCTTCTGCATCTCTACAGTAACAACAAAAATAACAGCATATTTAATAAACTTGGAAAATCTGCAGATAACGAGAGAAAAGCCTCACGCAGCAAATGAAGGCAGAGCAGTGAAAATGTGCAGAGAATTTAAAGCAAAAGAGTTTGGTCTTCACAGTCGAAGAGGTATATTGCTGCATTAGAAGTTCGCAGTTTGAAGTTTTACAGGAAATTAGAACAACACTGACAAGTTAACAGCTTAAACGACAATAAATGTCACAAAATTGCAATGTCGCCCGGGTATGCAAAATCCTATCAGAATCTAGAAAAAAATCATCCTGTGTAATATTTTAATGCTAGTACTATAACTCAAGAAAACAAAGCAGGGAGGAGACCAGTTTAAAATCCTTCTTTCCAGTGTGACAGAAGTACAGCCTCAAGACTTGTCAGAGGCAGACATCCAAATAAGCGAGATAAGCAGTTTCTCTCTTATACTATACATACAGCACATATATACCACACAACCCAGTACTTCTATCTGACTCAGCCAGATCAGTTCTGTTCGTTGTTGTTGTTTTTGGCTGTAGGTTGCTCACAGCTTCTTTTTACAACTAGGATGCTCAGAATTCCTGTCCTCTATGTCTAAAACTAATGTTCTAGTGGGTTCCATCTCAGCACTGAAAAACATTTTAATATGAAGCGTGCAAATAATAATACCGCAGCCACTCATATTTGTTAGGGGGGAGGGGGGTTGAATCCCCCCCGAAATGCGTCAATCTCTTCTTGCTGCAAAACAATACGGACAGCACTGCCAGCTATACCACAAGAAAACTCATCAGAGGGAAGGAAAAATAAAGATAATTTTGAAAAAAAAAAACAACAGCTCACAGGGGAAAAGCATAACAGGGACAGTGAATACGCATTGTGCATGAACAGCAGAAGAAAAAGTGCAAAATGAAACAGAAGTATGTATGTTTCTCTCCCCACGTGCAATTCACCGGATTAACTGTTTCGTGGAAAGAACGGGAAGTTAAACACGCTGGCGCGTTAAATAAAGGACCAGACGTTCATTTGTGTGAGATTAAAATACAATAAATTATTAATAAATGGATGTCCGTCAAAAGGCGACGCATCAATTCCATCTCAAAATGAACTCGATGGGAAAACTTCTTTTGAGACTTGTCATCTTGACAGGTAATCTTCTTAAAAAGGATCGCTCTTCCAAAGGCAGAGGGAAGATGAACGAACATAGAACCCTTAACAAAACCACATATTTTGACTCTGATTACATTCGTTTCCATACAGATGGATGACACGCAAACCATACAAACCTACGATCAGAATGTTATCCCGGCACACTCCGTTTGTTTACTAGCGGCGAACATTCCTAGTTCTTTATGTCAATACTGTTTGGAGAGGCAACATCTGCGCATGAGATCACACTGCATGTCATCGTTCCCATCCAGCTCGCCTCCTGACACTAGGTAGGTAGGGCACGGCGCATCCACATTGTCACACGTGGACCTGCCTGCTGGTACCTCGAGTCAGTAATAAGCAACTGATCAGGCATGAAGGGGTAGATCATTACTGGACGTTTACAGTCTGTTTTATGAAACATTTATGAACCATATTTTAATAATGAAAGAGATGGTTTATAGAGAATAATAGCACCATCTTCATATGCCACGATTTATGTAATATGCACTAAAATGCTACCCAGTCCCAAGTGAGGGTTATGAAATTAGTAGCTGCCTGTTTAGATGTCTGCTTTTAATGCAGCTACTTACAAACCTGGACAGTGCCTTATATTACACCCCTGCTGTTACTTCATAGCCTTCGGGTTTTTACGTCCGTCTCAGGTATGTCTGGAGCAGTGCCTTTGTTTCTCTCTCTCTCTCTCTCTCTCTCTCTCTCTCTCTCTCTCCTTCTCATTCTCTCAGTACAGCTGGTGTGTGCGTCTGTATGGTGCCCCTCCCCCACTATTTAAACAAACCAATAAGGGTCCATGCCAGCAGAACCCCCCCCCCCCAACTCCTTTTCCTCAAAGCCTTCTGACTTTCTCACCATCCCCCACCCTAACCCGCTCACACCCCTCGGCTCCCCCTCCCCGCCTCCCCCGAATCTCTACCCTTATCTTATGAATATCAGCGGCACACTGGGTGAAAAATTGATCTTCCTCGCCTGCCCATATTAATTCGCTGGGTGCCACTGCATGAGTGTGAGTGTGAAGGCTTGGAAAGAGAGAGAAAGAGGGGGGGGGGGCTGTTATTTGCATACCATCAAAGTGTGTGTGTCTGGAAGGGTGGGGGGTATGTGTGGAAGAACAAGAGGATGATAAGTGGGAATAAGAGGGAAGAAAAGGGCAGGTTTGTGTCTGAGTCAACCAATCTGGAAATTCGCTTTATTAGAATTGCCAGCTCTGGAACAAACATATAAACGTAAGCAGCACCTGGATCATCAGGGGCGATAGAGGAGCTGTAGGCAGTAACCGTTCCTTCATTCATCTCTCACAGAATGCTGTGCTCTGCTTAAATGGGAAATTGTATTTACATATTATTCGCCCCAAACATATTACTGCTACAACGGAATGGGTGTTTCTTTCTTCAGTGGATGACCCAGCAAACGCCGCGATAGTTATCTCATATCAATGGTCTTCCTTCGGAGGCCCTCGAAGAAATTATTTGAAATACTCTAAAACGTTTCACAATAATATTAAATCAAGCAAAATCATAAAAGAAAGGGTTGTCCTGCATAAAAGCACTTTATAAAACTTGACAGAACAAACAGCGACGGCAATAAATGTTTACACAAACAAAACATTTCTAACGCGAAAGATTACTTGCTGACGAGTGATTTATTTTCTGATGTCTGATGTCTGAAACCTGTTCTGTGGCTGTATTGTGCAGAAATCGTCCACCGCTGTTATATCTTTTACCACAAGGCGTGGCTCCTAAAAATACAAGATTTACAACAGAGTGTCAAGCAAAATCAGTGCACCCACCAAAGATGTGGATAGCTTCGTTTACATTCGTGTTTTTCGAAACTGCCTTTTCTGTTCACATGGACATACGGTGCTGCTGAAGAAGAAGCAGGTCCATTTAATGTGGAGCAAGTAGAAACTGCAATCGGCGATTACGCACCACTTATTCTCTAGATATAACCTCAGGACAGGCATTAAGATACAGACTGTAGCAGGAGGATTGAATGAATCAAAGCAGAAGTCAACATGCTCAGTAAATTAATTTTGGTCCACTTTATTCTTCTCGTAAACATCACACAAACCACGTAACCTTTTAATAATTATCTTGTGTCCAGACAGGAAAACATAGGAGATGTTTGCTCTATTTTATCGCAAATCGTGACTTTTTTTGTATTTGTCATCATATAATATCCAAATTACTATTCCCAGAGTTGATATTGACATGAAATGTATATTTAGGCAAAATTGGTGACTAAGGTTGTACAAAAAGTAATTATGCAAGGGCTTCTTAACAGACAATTATTCAGCTAAGGATGTGTTAAATCAAAAACATTTAGGAAAACATTTATTTGATATTAACAGTACATTCGTGTCACACTTTATTCATATAGCACTTTGTGTTAATTCGTGTCATATTTTACAAATGAATATCATCTTATTGGATCATAAAAATGGGTTTAAGCCTAATTTGTGAGAAATATGCATAGTTTTCCCGTTGCTTTAAGACTATGTAGTAACCGATTCTGGCATATGTGGATATTGCACCATACACGCTTACAATACATCGTTGACTACTCTTCTAAACACTATTTAGTTGTTAAAAATCAAATAAACACAGCTCGATTTTATATATATACGGCCGTAGCCTCTTAGTCTCGCTAAAATTACACAATGGCACATACAACCAATGTCACGGATACGAAAGCTAGGACTGTAGTATTCCGGATGATTAAATAATTTACAACTCTATGCCCCCTCTCTCTCTCCTCGCTTATCCACTGTTCAGTGCGGAAAGCTATTCAGACGTAACTAATCAATCCATCAACACAAGTTCAAAACTCACCCTGAATTAAAGAGTGGAAACGCCAAACCAAAGGTTTCTTGTGTTTTTTACGTTTATAGAAGCAAATCAATGGCAACATTTTAAGCATCGTAAATAAACACTGTACGTGACATAAGCGCCCACTGTTTCCCCTAGTATTTGGCATTCACCTCATCATGAGTTAGATTATTCTGCGTGGGCGCATGAAATCAGTTTAAATACATTTTGGATATGTTGTGTTATTCAGCCAGTCATATTTTGGCCCAATGGCTGACGAGTTATGGGGGGGGAAACGGGCTGAGGTTGATCCTGAGTGAACTTTCCCTGCTCCGTCTCGATGCGTCTGGCCTGGCCTCGGCGGGGACGCGGAGCCTCATTGATGTTCAGTCACATTTCAGCGAGACGCCGAGCGGCGCAGCGCACGGCCGGGTCGCCGCGTCTCTGCCAGGGATTTAAATCGAGAAGAAAGGCGACGCCAATCCGCCCGGGACACCCGGGAGTCTCGTCAGAACTCGCTTCTCTCGGCTTTTAATGCGCTTTAAAGGTTAGCAGCTTCTCTTCGGACCCTTTACCGGGCTTCCTCGGCGACGTTCCCTCCGTGGGTATGCGGAGCGCTAGCTGCTAGCCGGATAGCGGCGAGTCGGGACTCAGCTAGTGCGTCCGCTAAACGGGGTTAAACCTTAAACGCCTCGGCTTATCGGCCACGTTTGTTTTAGGGTGTTTTTTTTTCCTTTAGACGGATTACTAGACTGAAACTGAGCAAAGTGGATGAAATCAATGGTGTAAAACGACGGAAAGTGGCTCTGAAACTTTAGCTAAAGCGCTAATATCTCATTCGTGCGCCGTGTGGTTTGGATTACGAGCGTTTTTCCTCCGCTGCTGACTAACCTGTGTAATTATATAGCTTGTTTTTACACCGCGCCAGTCAGTACCGAGGGTAACTAGTCGCCTAGTCGGATACGCGAGACGCCGAGCCGCGGATGGGCTTCTTTTTTACGGAAGTAATGGGGCTAAGCAGCTAGCAGCGCTGCGTTTCACCGCTGGTCGGGATCCCGTCTAAAATACTGAAATTAGACAAAAGGGCGACCGTTTATAAAGTAAAACTTTTAGAGGAAGTGGGTCCCGGTAATAAGAGGCCGTGACGGAGACCGAGCCTGGGTTCGGCCCGGGTGCAGCTGGGCTTTTTCTGGGAGAGGAGGGGGATGCACCAAAACAAAAGGGGATAAAGTACGGCGTCGGCTTCCTTTAGGGGCTTATTTCTCTGTACGGCTCGCCTACAGCTGGGGTTGGCTGTTAGCGGCGTTTAACTAACTACTTTGGTTTTGTTTAGTTTATTTATTTATTTATATCTCCTTTTCTCGGACTGTCTCAAGTGCGAAAAGAGCAGCGGACGAACCCCGAGAGGAAATGCCAATCGCTGCCGTGGGTCAGCCGACGACACAGGAGCCCCGCGTTTACTCCCAGCTGCCCGCCACCCCCGAGCCCGTCCCGAAGCGGAGCAGCGCATGTGAAGGCGCCGGGGTCCGGCCTCAGGAGCGCGGCGATCGCGGAGGAGCGGAGGGGGCCAGGGCGGCGGGGAGTCTCAGCCACGGCAGGCTTCCCCTAACGGCCGGCTCTTCCTCTCAGTCGCAGTCCCCTCCTACCACCTCCCCCCTTGCCACCTCCGTTCCCCACCCCCACCTCCCGGCCATGGAGCCCCCGAGGACTCGGTCGAGGTCGCGGTCCGGATTCTACCAGTGCGTCGGTAACGGCGCCGGGGCCGGGCACGGCGGTGCCAACGCGATCGGCGGCTTCAGTGGCGCCCAGCAACAGCAACAACAACAACAGCAGCAGCACGGCGTCGGCTGCGTGTCGCTCGGAGCGCAGAGTCCCACTGAAAGCCAACGCAATCCGGGAGGCAGCCTTCCGGTCGGCGCCCCGAGACACCCCGGCTCCGGGGCTCATCGGAATACTGGTGCAGGTGAGCAGCTTCCTTCACGCCTTCGGTCACCTTAAGCCGGCCGGCTGTCCGGGACCACATGGGGCGAGGGACGGAGCGGTCGGAGGAAGGGTTAAAGGGCTCATTAGATCATTTACTGCTTGAGGTAATTGTGGGGGCAAATCGACCGGGTTGGCGTGGCGATGCTGCTGTGTGGATGGACGTACGCTGCTGTTAAACTTTTAGCTTGACGTTTTACTTACCCGTTTATCAGCCTTAACGCAAACACGACGGACACAGGAATGAGCGTCCCGCTGTTTTGTCAGCTAGGAGCCCATTGATCCGGACTTCAATCCTAAACGGGGCTGCATGTGGACGGATCGTTTTATTTCTAGAAAGGAAAGGAGGCTGCATAGCAACCCCCCTTATAAAGGATGTGGATCGTGAAAATATTTACTTGGTTACATTTCCCCCTCTTCCTGCATCGGTTGCTGATGCCAGGGACGCCATCCCGATTGTAAACGGGTTGGAGATATCCTTTCTGAGTGTTAGCTATGTTTTTGCTTCACTTTATTTAAGATCAATCTTTTTTTTTTTTGTTTGCCGCATATTCGAGCTTGTTGCGTGAAGATCATATTAGTATTAGGGACTTGAGCACGATATGTATTTTGACTTTTTTGCCTTTAAACTATTATACCTGTTGCCCGTGATTTTCTTTTTTGTAGCGTCTGTATTTACGGTAATGGAAAAGCGTTATCTGTCAAGGATGCGAACATAAATCGTAGGTTTTGTCAACAGATGAACATAGTTTCACGTCGGAGTAAGAGGCGAGCCAAGTTGAGGCATGCGCCTAAGTGGCTGTATGACTAAACGGTAACCTGCGTGTAAAGACGGCATCTCCCGGGGCGCTCCGGGCTGCGCCTCACGCTGCGCTATGGCGTGAAGCCGCAAAGCCGCGAGTCCGTTTCTCTAAAATCGCAACTGAATGTTTTACTGACTCTGCCGACGAGTGGGTATTCGGTTATTTTTATGAGGGGTTGTGGGAATCGGCCAGCTGACATTTATAGGGGAGAGTGATCGTCAGTGATGTGTGTTCGCCTGTCAGTAAGCTGGTATCATCTAAAGTAAGGTTTATGATCGGTGTCGCTGTTGCTTTTTTTGTTTTGGTCCTTGTGAATGATTCTTACTCTTGGCATTTGTTTGAGGTGAATTCCCAGCAAAATTTAATGCAATGTTCATCATGGCATAGTGGATTTTATATATGAAAATTCGAGTTGAGACCAAATTACTGGTTAGGTTTCCAGTGCACACACTGACGCAGTTGGCAGTAGCTCTCACGTCGTTGTCTTGTCTCGGTTGTGGCTTCCATCACACCTATTCTCACTCCTAATTCAAAGCTAGATGGTTAGTCCTGGATGCTTTCTAACGTCCGCGTGGAGGAGCCGGAACAACATTGCGTCACTTCTTCTTTTTTTTTTTTGACTGTTTCTTATGCGTATGCTGATGACTTCACGCGACTTTCTAGAGATAATTGACAGGGAATTTTGTTTGTGTGTGATCTTGTGCAGTATTGAGATTAGCTTCCGGTGTTGACCAAAGACTTTCCTGAGCCTGTCAGTCTGTACAGTGGGAATTACATTAGATATGAGTAATGTAAAAGTCGATGGACAGATTTAGTATTTGTGCCTTTGCCACAAGAATGATAGGTATTACCTATTAAATGAGTTTGAGAATACAAACTTTCAGAAATGTAATTTATAATGATTTTGAATTGTGATTGTTATGCTGCAGTTCTGTTTCTTTGCAGTCATAGTAGCATACACTTGCTGGGGTGATCTTGTTTTTTTGTGGTTGTGTTACATAAATGGTATTAAGTCCGATTGACGGACGATGGTAGCCGTGGTGATGCTGATTGAGCTCAGGGATCGTTGTTTTGTAAAACGAGCGTAATTCTTAGACTTCCAGTAAAAGTCTACAACTTCAAATTTTAAATAGGGTGCTGCTGTTCTAAAAGACAATTTTGGTTGTGAAACAGTGGCTGAGACTGGTTGAATTTTCTTAAATGCCAGTGCTCTTTCTTTCAGGCCGTCCTGTGGGTCGCGACGATCTTGTTCTGTAAGAATAAGCAGCGCAGAGGCAAAGAATTGTACATCCAAATGCAGTGTTCACAATTCCTGCTGTTCATTTACTGCACTGGAGTCAAATTGCAGTTTTCATTTCTTGTGCCTTGGGTTTTCCTACTGTGCGTTTCTTCAGTAATGAATAGTTCCATTTATTTTCTTATCAGACATTCTGAACAAAAACCGGCTTGTGTGAAGATGCCACCGGAATACACACAAGGACGCTGGTTTTGTTAGCTCGACACGCAAACTCGTGTTCCCGGTTTGCAACAGACAACTAAGCTGTCAGTCTCTGAGGTGTATAATATACTGTGGCTGTGTGAAAGCGTGCTGCAGGGAGACGGACTGACGTGTTTAACACTGTCCATAGTTCTGGCTTGGTGGTGGCAAGTCCATAACGTTATCTGTGGTAACTTCTCAGGTACAGGAAATGTAGTCGGATTTGAAACGTTGAATTAGGTACAATGGAGTCATGCTTTTTTTTGTGGTGCTTACTTAGTGACTTGCACTATTATAAGAAAGCTTATGCGATTGACTAGTAGCAAACAAAGACTTAAGCGATAACTGGAATTACCTGTCTGGAAGTGCCTGACAGGTGGGACAGCCCACCTCAGTTTCAGTGAGGGCTCGCTCTGCCGCAGAATATGCAGTTGATATGGCTTCTGGATTCCTGTCGATATAACATGGTTGACCCTTGTCCCGACCATCACCTTGGATAGCTGCTCTGTACGGCTGTGTTCCTTTATTCAAGTCTGTCACGTCTCTGTCCAAGTGACGGCATCTTGATCGGTGCTGTTTTGATGCAGGCCTTTCTGACTTTATCTCGAGCTGCACTCTTGGCCTGGCTGAGTGATCATTTGTTTAGGTTACGAAGGGCATTCAGTTCGTTGTCCAGGGAGACTTTGCGGGAAGTACCACAGTCAGTTTTTTGCGGTATCTGAAAGATTTGCACACGCCACATCTTTTCTCCCACTGTTCCTGACTGAAGGTGGGCAGTACACATGGGAATGCAGGAACAGCAAGCCGAGGCAATCAGGGAGTGGAGAGGAACCAGTGCCCCTTGTGTGAAAATTAGACCCCATTCTGAGCACTTGAGATGTCAGGAGGGGCCTGTTGTTTGGGATTTTGTAGGCGGGGGCGGAGGTGGGGGCGGCTTGTCCTTTCGGCCACTGGCACATTTCCTGCTGGCTTATCGCAGCCTGTAGCTTTATGACGTGTTTTTTTTTTTTTTTTTAAAGCTGAGGAGGAGGTGCAACAGTGTCCTCCAATGAACGGTTCTGCTCCATACAATATAATTGAAGACGTTGAAATTTTCTTATGGGTTTTTTCCCCCCTGAAGTTACCTATAAAGTAAATTCATTATTTTTACAGTAAGCTTCATGTGCTTCAGGTAAGAATTGATACACCTGTTCTAATTTTAACAGGGTGTTAACCTGGACGTACAGGCTGGAGGCCTCCCAAGGTAGCTGCTTCTTTCCTGGGACTTAAACTTGAATTGCTTATGTATAAACTGTAACCAGGCGTTTGAATTTTTCATGCTTGCTGGCTGTTTATTTTTGTGTGTTTTTAATTTTTTTTAATCTCATTTCTGGAAGTGCAGTCGAGATGGATCAGAAGCCTGTAGGTACTGGTTCTTGTGCAACAGCTCCAAGTGAATATCACTGAGCTGTACATGATTAATGAACACGAACGTCTGACTATATAATATGTTCTTTGGAAGGTGGAAGGTACAGGGACCAGCACCTTAAACACACTGACTTAATGTATAAAATCGTCTCTACATAAAGGCCTGGCTTGCAACTGGATGGTGGGAAAAGCCACATTTCCTGGGGTGATTTTAATATCAGGGGGGTTTTTGTAAGGTACTTTAGGTTCTTGACCTGGGAGCTTCCCTCACTGCAAGATCTAAGCTGAAGAATCCTTTAAGAAGGCCTACTTTACCCAGATATTCTGAGGCCACTTGGAGTTTTATTCTTTGGTGTGGCATTGGGGTGGCATGGATGCTTGTGGAGATGGCCTCTTGGTTTTGCTGCCCTCTGGAGGTGAGCCTGTCCGCTACCACATGCCTGGACATGAAAGGCTAGACGCAGCAGCCGTGTGCTAAAGTGACCTGATTCGCATTCGTGCGTCAACAGCCTTGGTGGCTCAGTGTAAACATGAGACCTCAGGAGCAGCGAGTGGCGATGTGCGTTAGCATCGCACACTGGCTGCTTACAGCTGTGGTTGGAATCCGTCAACCGAAGAGAGGTATTTTTCTGGCGTACAGCCTGGTTTTTGCTCTTTAGTTTCACATGAATATTTCTTGGCCTTGTGTCCAACCAGAAGCCCACTTCCTGGTCCCTTTCGTGGCAGCTTCTGTCACAAAGGTGTCTGCTGCTGGCCGTAGGGTTTTATGTTTCGACGTTAGTTGATACTGCGTTGGGGCATGCTGGGTCTACCCATTTAGATGGCAGGCAGTTTCAACCTTGAGCCTGTGCTATATATTTTTTTTAAACCTAGTATCAAATGGTGGTGATTCTACATGGTAATAAAGTGTAAAATTAGAAATGTCTTATTGAATGCGTTGAAGCAGTTTTTTTGGCATGATGCATCTTACTGCTGGAGTAAATGTGAAACCAACAGCACTGGTTAAAACATGTATGGTCTGTAATCTTGGCCTTAACATCTGTCACCTGTATTCTTGTGTGGACTTCTGCGTCCTGTATTCATTTTGAGAGCTTTACTGGACGTTGAAGAGAGGCTGGGGAACAGTGAGTCTCCTTTCTTTTCATTCATCACTTTTAGACATAAGAAAAATGTAATTTGATGAGGCCGGTTAATGGTTGGGGCGCTAGCTGTGTTGGTGGACCCCCCCCCAGATAGGGGTTTTAAAGACCAACAGGCAATTAACAGAGGGTTGCGAACAATGTGGTTCGGTTCCCCTGCCGGGCGGAGGGGTGCTCTGTGCGTGGCGTGCCGCACTTGGCATTGTGTGGCCTCGCCTGTGCCCCCCCCCCCCCGCCGCCCCTCCTCTGGTCAAAGTCCAGGTGGGAGGCACAAGAGTCCTTGGAGAGGGACTGAGGAGAATGGCCAGGCTGAAAGGAGTAAGTGATGCTCGAGCGGCCGGCGGCTGTGAGCTCGGCGTATCGCGGGGGACGTTTCGATTCGGCCGCGCGCCGCTGAGCCCAATGGAAGCCAATCCTTATTTAGCTTCCAAATGAGCGAAAGCCCTAGCATTTGTTTGAGTCACCTGAGTGTGACCTGAAAATGCACTAATCCTGTAGCTGTTCCTTCATAGCCATTGTCTCCAGTAGAAATTCAGTTGAGCTTGGGCAATAGGGAGTGCGTGCACTTGGGTATGAATACTCTGAGTGGGGTCTTTCACCCCTACTATTGTTTGCTTCCGGTCTAGAGCAGCGTGCACCTAGTTATTCGCAGCAAATCGGCATAATGTCTGAAGAGCATCTGTCCTTGGGTAGCCTTTGATGCGTCTGAATAACAGTCAGGATAAGCCCAGTTTTGGGTGATGGCCAGTGCCCCCAGGAGTTGGGGGCGAGGCTACCCGGAGACAGAGAGGCTCAGCCTTGAAGAGGCGGCAGCTGCTGCATACGTTCCGAGGCGATGGCAGGCGAAACGTTCGTCTGCAGGGGCGAAATGAAACCAGTTGAAACGAACGGGGAAAACCCGCCGTTTTGAATGACGCGGAGGTGGGGGCAGGGTGTTTATCGCGGTAACCACCTCCGTGAGGCGCTGCACGGCCCTGCATGTGAGGCACCGTGTTTATAGAGGCAGAGGTTGTGGCTCGGGGGGGAGAAATAGAGGAGAGGGCTTGGCCAGCAGAACGAAATGTGTTCGCCTCGAGGCAGGGGAGAGAGAATGGAGCAAGGGGGAAAAGGAACTGGATGGGGACGAAAAGGAGAGAGGAAACGTGGGTGGGAGGAAGGGGGCCCAGACCTCTGAAGTTCCTGGCGGCCCCCTGTTAGCTGTGTTTGTGTGCTCTGGTGAGAGAGGAGCTTGACTGGGCGGCCGTGAGAGCCAGCCAGCCTGGCCGGCGGCTCCTCTCCCCTCTGAGGTCTTCTCTTCCTCTGCCCATCCACTGCTCTCCCTCCTCCTCTCATTCTTTGTTACTTTCAGGGTTCAGCATATTTAGTTGCCGACCTATTTCTTTCTCCCCCGCCCCCCGTCTGTTAGCTCATCCGCTCGGCTTTGGCGACGCTTTTGGAAGAGCGCACCTGCCGGCAGGGCAGGGCGGGGCCTGTGCACATGTGAGCGAGAGCGAGCAGACGCGGATGTTCCCTCAGAGCCCGGCGGGACCAGGTTGTATTTGTCGTATGTGGTGTTCAGGAGGCTCTTCAGCCAATGCAGGCTGCCTGACGCCCAGTGATGACGGCTCCAAAGGTTTTGCACCTCTTCATGTTAAATGTCTGAAAAGGACTTTCTGATGTCTTGCGTGCCACTGTGTTGCGTTCTTTCATTAATCGTTATGCTATGTGCTTCCTTAATTGACCGTCTACTGTGCTATAGTTAACTTGTCACTTAGCCACCAGCACAGAACTTGCAATATTTTTTTTTTCTAGATGATATCATTTCATTTGCTGTGGAAAATACGTAAAATCACAGCCCTATAAGCCCAGCTCTTTGCTTTGTAGCACAAATAATATAACAGATGTGATGTCGTGCAAAAGGGACGAAACTGCAGCCTTTTGTGATGAAGCATCCTAGTGAGCTGTGATTTCAATCCCCCCCCCCCCATCTGCAAAATGTTCTTCCTAATTTTTCAAAGTGAAAAATACTAACTGGTGTATTAGCATCTCTTTGTCACTAGAAGTGCAGGATGAGCCCAAGGCAGGCTTGGAGTTTTAAATATGATTACAAACACCCATGTAACGTTAATTGCGATGGTTTGTTTTGTGCAAATAAAATTCATGTTTGTAGGTTTTGTCCAAGATCTGAGTGTAAACCCTTTGGTGATCTTAAGCAAATGCCAGTGTTGGCTAATTAATGGATGAATCCATCTTGTGGGAATGGATAATTCAGGGTGATTTGTGTAGGACCACATGGCTTCTCTGGAACAGTCTGGGCTGGCGACAGGGTGTGTAGTTTTGAATCTACTGAAAAACGTAGCTACTTGAAGCTCATTATTATGGTAATTGAACTAATGTGCCTGTCTGACTTGGTATTGAATTTGTTAGCAGTTGGAGGGCTGGAAAGCCTGGATGCTCTGCGGTTCTGCTTGGACCTGGGTTCAAGACCACTGATGGTTTTCTCGTGAGCAGGGCCCCTCAGTTGTATGGTGTTCCAGGTTAACTGTAAGAGAGGAACAGACTTGTACCTGAGCCGTGCCACGAGTACAGCACGGTTCCAGCTCGCTTTGGTTTTCCACTGCATAAGGCTAGGTAAAGGCATTGCCGGATTTGGAGAGCATCACTGACGTAAAACTCTATATATACTGTTGCGTATATACTGTCCCCATGGTGTACATCATGATTTACTATGTGCAGTTGTTTTTTTACTGTGTGCTAATCTCTGCTGGCATGTCTGTGAGAATTGCCTTGTTATGCAAGTATCAAACGCTAGTGGAATTAGCATTAGCTTGTGTAAATTTGCGTTGCGTATCCATTCCGTTCAGCTGTTCTATAGTACTTTAAGTAGGAGGTTGGAAATGTTCAAGTTCTGAGCTTCTGGGAATGCATCATGTCGTGTGACACTACTGATAACGAGCAGTATATAGAATATACGCATTTTCCTTCGGATAATCCCTGTGCAGAAAACTGGCATCTCCTTGAATTTTGACCATTCAGATGGTGGCGATGCTTCCAGCTGTGTGTGGTCATGCTAACAGTGCCATGTCAGTTCGGGTACGGGTCATATAATTTGCAATGGAAAACCGCCAGCTCGCGGTGTGGATTGGGTACAGGTCGGTTCTTGGCGGTAGTGGAAAAGCACCATAAGCTACTGGGACGTGTGGTTATGCTGTTAAGGAGCGTGTGAGCTTAACTGGGGGAAGGGGTAGCGTGTGGGCAGTGGCTTTGGTCTCCAGAGTTGTGATCTACAGAGGGAGGAAAAGCTTGTGAATATGTGGGGAAAGCAGGGATGTTCTTTGAGGACCTAGAGCTATACAGGATTTTGTCAAGGTCCAGACCTATTTCAGCTGGTAAAACTTTGTCCAAAAGCCCTTTAGACCACAGACATCCCGCTGTATTTTCATGCAGTATCTTTCATGGCTTTGTAAGGAAATTGAGGATTACTTTGTGCCTTCACATTTGTCTAAAAGTAGTTCAGCATCATTGAATGGATTTATGTCATGTTCATCCTTGGCCTTGTTCATAGAATCCTTGCTCTTCCATGCTTGATTCGACACCAAGAATTCGACACTGCTGGCAAAAGTTTGAACCCAGCTTGCCAAATGACCACAGGTGATGTTCCTCAGCAGAGTAAGTGGGGCAGAGCTTGTGCTCGTGAGAACATGGCTGGAGCTGGACAGGGCAGTGTTTGCTGAGCAACTAGAAGGACGTGTTTCCAGAGCTCGTTGAGGCAGCACTGAAAGTCTGTGGCCTTTTCCCCTCCCGTGGTCCATACCAAAGTGCAGTCAAAGCGGGGGAGTGAGCGAGTTCTGACCTCCTTGTTCCATGATGGAAGTTGCTGGGAGGCGGGGGGGGGCTGTGGTGGTCTGTGTTTTTGGGAACTGCGGGGTTAGTGTTTTTCTGCTTGAGTGGAGCGGAGCTGTATGTTTAGCCTCTGGGTGGCCTGTGAAGGCCGTCCCACCCCCGTCTCCCGGACACAGGCTCCATGGCCGTGTGCAGCGCTGGCCAGCTGTTCCTAACAACAGCAGCTTTTGTGCTTGCTGCCTCGAGCACACTGCTGAAGTATGTGCGACCCCCAATGACCCCTGGGGGACCCAATGACCCCCCCACAAAGGGCAAATGGTGACCTCCGCCACCTCCTTTTCTGCTCTCTTCCCCCCCTCAAGGTGAACTTCTGCTCCATGCTCGGCCGGAGAAGGGGCAGCGCCGTGGCCACAGGAAACGGCTGTCTCGTCACTTCCTTCCTCCGTGCTCAGGCACCATCCCCGGGGCCTAGCTGGCCCCGTTGTCCCGGTTACCGTGGCTCCGTATGGTGGGGGTGGGGAGTGTTCTGCGGGCAGCGGGGCGGCAGGGACGACATGACAGATGTGGTAGAATGCGGGGGGGAATGGGGGTGAGCTGAGCTGGGGGTGGGCTAGCTGGAGAGGAAATGGATAGAAATAGCTGATGTGCTCACAGCTCCCAGAAAATCAATACGAGCCACGGAGCCTTAACCCCTCCCCCCCCCAGCCATGCCACACGGCAGCCTCTCGCTCCCCATCCCCCATGGCAACCCGGCACCACTCCTCACCCTCCGCTGCCCCATTAGCACAGCCATGTAATAAATACCCCCGTACCCGGGCTGTCCCTTATAAGGGGGGTGGCTGCATTCTCAGGATATTAGGAGGGCTTCCGTGATTGTATATATTCTTTTGTTGTTTATGGAGGATAGATGGGCATCAGGTCGCCACGCTGTCCACTCGAGTGGTTTCCCCCTAGGTTCTCGCATCTTAAACACATTAATCAGCACCCCCCCCCCCCACCGTGCTCTGCTCTGACACAGAGTTAATTTGTATATGTTAAATGAGTCACTGGATGTGAGATCCCACCCCCCATTGGCCCCAAGACCCACGTAGAAGGGGATCGGCCGCTGGTACGATGGGGGTGGCGGCGAGCGTCCTATACTCATGTATTTTGCAAATACATTTTTGCTCCAGTTTTAAAACAAAAGGTCTTCAACAACAGTCTCGCTACAAAAGGTTAATTTTCCTCTCTGGTCCCCAGCTTGGCCCCGCTTCCCTTCTCTCCTCCTCCTTCTTCCCCCCCCCCCCCCCATTCCCTCGCCTCCCTTCCCCTCGTGGCAGGCTGATCAGCGAAGGAGGGGTGTGATTGCACAGCCCTTGGCCGCATGGTGTTGGGGGCAGGGCCGCTGCTGTAGTGAGACCGTATATGTGGTCGGCCACTTTGCGTTTAGTGAACCCCAACGAAATATGCAGTCGTGTCTGAGGCGATCAGCTCGCAGGGCTGTAGTATGTGTCTTGACTATAGTGTCCGGTGGTCGGTCTCACGACAGATCGCCGCCCCGCAGATATGACTGTCGCCGCTGACTCACTCCTCCCACCTTCCTTTGCCGTTTTTCCCTGGACCTCCAGACCCCGAGGGAGAGTGGGGAGGACTGAGCGATTCGGGACGGCTCCCACACTCACGCCCGTTCTCTGAGCTCTACAGTCTGGAAATTGCATATTTTTTGAAAAAGTTGGGCTGCGCCGTTGTTTTTGCGCACCTTCTCCACGTCGCAGTAGATGCACGTACTCCTGTTGGTGTGCATGCTTGCATCTTCATGAATTTCTCGTGTCGGGTTGCTGCACCTGAGTGTTTATGCTCTCACGCAGGCCAGCCTTGGAGGGCAGCGCGGTTTCTAAACAGCTGTGCATTTTGTGTGTCTGCTTGCTCTTGTGCTGCCTTCCCCTCTTTCCCCCCGCCACACCCCCCCCCCCCCCCCCCCCCACCCACCACCACCCCCCCCCCCGCCCTTCCGCCCCCCCGCCCCTCCGCCTCCCCCCCCCTTCCCCCCCCCCCGCCTTCCCCTCCCCCCCCCCCCCCCCCCCCCCAAACCTTGTATCACTGTTCAGCTTATCAAAAATGGGCCCTGATAAAAACGCTTTTAAATTAAATAGGTAGCGAGAGTCGCTGCGGCGCCACTATCGCTGAATGGGGGAAGCCGCATTCGAATTGCGCATGAAGCGAATGTCGCCACGGGGGTGTCAGGCAGCTGCCGGCACGTCCCTCAAACGAAAAAGCGTGTCCCTCGTGCCGATCCTGCTTTGGTTCTGCGGGTCTCTGAGCAGGCTGCCTGTGTGGACCAGATGGCAAGCGGCAGACTGCTTTAGTCAGCCTTTATGCTCTTATCGTGTCTGTATCTGTTTATAAATGGACGTGGCGTGCATAGCGACGGCCTGCTTTTTTATGGGCGCTGTCCGTCAGACTGGATGGCTTTGTCCCGTCTGTCGCTTGATGGCTCGATCGCGATGAGAGACATGGGGGATAAAGGTAAATTAACCATCATGGCAAGCCAGTGGAGGAAAAGTTTTGCTGTGGGTTTATTTTTTATTTGACTTTGCAGTAGGGTTCAGGATTGAGAAGGTACTCAGATGCTCTTTAAAGCGCATTACTCCAAGCGTGACCCATCTGCGATGTTCCGACAAGGAGAAACATCTGAAGGCAGATGTGCAAGATGCCAGTGTTGTCGACGGGAGCTGTCTTAATCCAGGATTAAACGGCTCAGCTCTCGTTTTATAAACCTTAACTCTGCAGTTCTTTTTATTTTATGGTAGCCGCAATGTACGTCATTATTTTAGTGAAGCTGGTGCTTTTCTGCTGTTGAGTTCGAGTCTCTTCTGAGGAGCGGAGCTGGAGTGAAGCAGCGCGCATTTTCGCCACGTGCTGCCGCCGACTCTGCATCGGGGAAATGGGAAGCTGCATGAAACCAGCACCTAATCAGCGTTAACGGAGGCTGACAGTCCTGAGCTAATAAGCTGCTGCTCTGCAGATGTTCTGCTTCTGCCCAGTGGTTTGCCACGGCGCGGGAAGAACAAGGAGCAAACTCGGACGTTCGAGTGAAAGTGTTAATTGCATTATTGAAGGGTAGCTGCCAGAAATGTGTAAAGTGTAGTAATAATAATAGTAATAATAATAGTAATAATAATGCTGGGGCCAAAACTAAACCTGAATTTGTATCGTTTCTGCTTATACATAGAGTACCGTGAATGGCAAATCACTTGCTTATTAAAAAAAATAATACTGTACCTTATGGATCTATGCAATCTCAAACTATGGGGTCAGTTTATAATGCATGGACTAAAGCTTTATTTTGGTTAGGTTTGAGCAGAGAACTCTTGATTTTTGTTGTGCAGACTTGTGGCCGGCCTGGTTTACCTGTGGTCTGCTGTCTAGTCAAGCAGCTTGTGCAGCTACACACTGAACTTGTTACAGATGAGTTTGTGCCCAAGCCTTCGGTGGCCTTTGAGGTCGTCAGTTTTATAGGAGCAGCGTCGCGGAGTTTGATGGTCTTTGCGACCGCTTCTGAATTTTCTGCTATCCCCCGATCAGCCATAACATTGAAACCACTGACAAGTGAGGTGAATGTGAATATGATCTCATTACAATGTCGGCTGTCAAGGGTGCCATCATGTATCAGGCAAGTGAACAGTCAGTTCTTGAAGTTGATGTGTTGGAAGCAGGAAGAATGTGCAGGCGTAAGGATCTGTGCGATTTTGACAAGGGCCAAACTGATGGTTTTACTGGGTCAGAGCATCTCCATAATGGCAGGTCTTTTGGGGTGTTCCCAGTATGCAGTGGTCAGTATCTACCCAAAGTGGTGCAAGGAAGGCCAACTGGTTAACGCCTAAGACTCATTGATGAATGTGGGGACTGAAGGGTAGCCTGTCTGGCCCGATCCCACAGGAGACCTACTATATGACACATTGCTGAAAAAATTCATGCTGGCTATAATAGAAAGGTGTCAGAACACAGTACACTGCAGCTTGCAGCGTATGGGGCCACCGACTGGTCAGTACCCATGCTGACCCCTGTCCACCACCAGAAACACCTGCAATGGGCACATGCGCGTCGGATCTGCACCATGGAAGAAGCTGGCCTGGTCTGATGAGTCATGGTTTCTATCGCATCATGTGGACAGCTGGGGATGTGTGCGTCATTTACCTGGGGAAGGGATGGCACCAGGATGCACTATGGGAAGAAGGCAAGCTGGCGGAGGCAGTGTGATGCTCTGGGCGATGTTTTGGGAAGCCTTAGGTCTTGGAATTCACACTTCACAAGAACCACCTACCTAAACATTGTTGCAGACCAAGTACACCCCTTCATGGCAAAGGAATTCCCCAACGGCTGTGTATCTTTCAACAAGATAACGTGCCCTGAACATGAAATAGAGTTGAAGGTGTTGACTTGGCTTCCAAATTCCAATCGAGCATCTGTGGGGATGTGCCGGATGAACAAGTTTAATCCATGGAGGCCCCACCTTGTGACTTGCAGAACTTAAAGGATCTGCTGGTAACATTTTGGTGCCAGATACCATCTGACACCTTCAGAGGTTTTGTGGAGTACAGATCTGTTTTGGTGGTGTGCACCTCATTAAGCAGATGGGTTTTAATGATATGGCTGTATTGATGTTCAAGGTAATGTTTTTACATTGAGAGAGCAGGATGGTCGGAAATGAGCGGAATTCTTTATGAAGTTCTTGACTTGTGCAGTGTCTGACGGGGCGGGGTCTTTGAGTAGACCCTCAGAAAAGGGCTCGTTTATTAAGGCTGTTCTGTCATTTGCTGCTCTCTCATCCTGTGTTGGACGTGTTGGAAGACTGAGACGCGAGCAGATTTACGTAATTATTGGGCCGAATCTGAGCTCGGGCACAGTGATGAGTCTGAATGGTGACCCAACAAGCGTCTTTGTTCTGACAGCGCGGGAGCTGGTGCTGAAATGATGTGCTGCATGGGTCGAGCTGCCCGCTACAGACAGCTGATCTAGCCCAGCTGGGGTGCAGCCCATCGCCAGGCAGGCATCTGAAGTCATTATTGAATATTGTCATTTAGCGTTTCAGCTCCTGCTTTTACAATAACCTAAGCACGCTTCCAGCTGACTGTGTTAATAAATAAATTCGTAGCCGTGAAACCCGGAATTCCGTGCGGACTTTTAAGGCTGTTGTGGGATGGTGGCAGGCGGTGATGTTCGTGGTCAGAGAAACCGTTTTTTCGGGCTTCGCAGGTTGTGGGCGGGATCTGCTGTTATAGTCGAGCAAATAGCCTGTAAAAAGCAGGAAGGCATTTAACTGTAAAGGGAAAACCTGCTGCTTTAGGTAATTTTTGTAATAGAATGAAATACCAAAGCAGCTTGAAGTTATTTAAACTAAGCTGGATGTTAACTTTAAAGAATACTCCTTGCAGTGAAGTCTTTGTTCAGCTGCTTACATGTTCCGTTTTTTTTTTCCCATTTAAGTGCAAACGGTTTTTCATGCGCCTGAAATTCTAAAGCTCTCACCCACAACTATCAGCAGACGTTCGTCAGACTCTGGATTCTATAACGCAGAGATTGCGAGCTGCAGTGTTTCGAAGCATCGCTGTGTCCGTCCCTGTGTCCGCCTTCCTGTTTCTGTTGCATCGTGGGAAGCGGGTGACCTTCAGTGTGTGGTAATGGGCCACCCCGCTACATGCCACCGTGTCTTAAGGAGCCTGTAACCCTATTAGCCTACACCTGACCTGCATCACAAAAGCAACATGAAGTCATAATTCTTCTCTGTCCTGCAGGGGGCGTAGCGGCTGTGCACTGCCATCCTGACCATGCCTACAGCGAGGAGAGCGATAAGGTAAGGCTCTAGCCCCAGTGGGGGCTGTTTAAATACTTTCCAAATACTTGTTCCTTATATTTTATTTACAGTATTTTTAATCTTTTATGGCACACTAATGGTAAAAGTTTAATCTCAGTGGCAATGATTGGAACTGAATTACAAGCTTCGCATTGGCCAACGCTTAGCTTTTACGTGGAATTTGACTAAAGGTTGCACAAGCATGAGCATCGATCTTTAAATCTACATTTGAAACCGAGTGCGTGAACACTCCTGTAAGGATGTTCTCTTCTTTATAAATGCTGTTAGACAATAACCAGACCAAATAAAGTGTGCCTTCCGTGGCTGTGGGCGATATCGGTGAAGCATCCGTCACTCCGGTACCTGTAGCTGTTTGCAGCTCTGTCTGTAAGGTGACCTTCCTCTTGATGGACAGTAGTGTGAGCCGCCGCGTGGGGGAATTCCTGCTGTCGGCTGTAGTCACTTTTGAAAGAGGCGGAGTCCAGGTGACGTGTGCTGGAGAATGTAACCAGTTACCTGCACCCCCATGTAGAACGTCCTGTCTTGGCAGTGCTGTGTCCCTATCAGGCAGCATTCCGGCAAATGGAGATGTGTTAATTTGAATTCGCACGTAACTTTTGAAAGTTTTCTTTCTTACCGGCGATCAATATGAATCATCGGTGTGGAATTCTCCTCCTCGACGGAGTTCGTAAGGAGAGGGGCGCCTCGCGATGACCCACGCGACGGGCGTCTCGTCCCGTGACTCATGCGGCGTCTCTCGCGCCTGAACCGTGCAGCTGAGAGCGAGCGAATGCTGTGTGAAGGCAGCTGTTTGGACGGCAAGCCCGGGGGGGGGGGAGATTGGGGGACCACGCTTTCCCCTTTTATAAAACAAAAGGAGGATTTCATCACTGCTCCCAGAACCTTGTTTACGGCCAGGAAACCCGTGGGTGGGGTGGTCGATTCTCTTGTGTTTCCATTGGCTGCAGACGGGCCTGGAGAATTGGGGGGGGGGCGGGTGGTTGCAAACCCCTCTGTATTGATTGAATTCATTGGAGGGAGAGGGAAGGAATGCGGATGGGGACCGGGGGATGGTGGGCAAGCGGCCATGGCGACCTGGCCTCCAGCCGTGGGGCTCTCGGTGATTGGAGTGATGGACAGGCCCCAGGGCAGGGGGCTCCCAGAGGCCTGTGGGGAGGGGAGCAGCCCAGGCACGCGGGCCCGGCTCCCCAAGCAGACCGGTAATGCATCAGATGCTCCTGTAGCCGCGGGGAGGCGATGTCCGCAAGGACCGGGCTTAGGATCAGGGGTCTGGGCGCACGCGATTACGGCATGATGGAGTACGGCTGATGTGGGTGAAATCTGCCTGGTGCAGATACTCCACTCCCACTGGATTCCCATTACCCTCCCCAGTAAACTGTCAGATCATCAAACAGCAGCGTCTCCGAGACATCGTAATGTATAACTGTATAATATTTAATCTGTTCTATAATTTTAAAAGAGAAGCTGAAATGCGTTGCCTTTACTGATCCTTGGGAAATACCATAGTTTACTTCTAGGGCTACAACTATTGAATATATTCACATTCGAATATTAGATTCTTTGCACAACTCGTCCGCCACGATGTTCCCACACCTCGGGTGCTCTGGAGCAGTGCGAGCAGGACTGTCTTGACTCGTTCATGTCATTTTTTTGTGTGTTTTACTTGCGAGAAGTGTCATACTGTTGCGGTACAGTTCAATCAATATTGAAATTTTGACTTTGATACCAACTTCACTGCCTCAGTATCAATACCAACTTGATACTGTAAAACATGGCAGCTTGAATATCTCTGAAATAAACAGACCTACTTATGCAGACAGCAATAGCAATATTTCCATTCTTCCTTCTGTCTGGTATCCACTGTGGTGGTGTAATATACACGCAGACACAGACACACACACACATGCCCGCCGCCGCTATTCGCGTTCTTGGAACACAGACCCCCCTCCTGACGTTTGTACCCCCGACATTCAGAGGAGGTCCTCTGGGATTAGCGTCCCATAGGAATCTGACAAGCCGCCCAGCTGGTTCTGTGTTGCGGGACGGACCAGCCCCGTTTGGGCAGTGGCACAGCAGGCAGACACACACAGGCCCCCGTCTCAAATTTCAAGCACTTTGCTTATAGTCATATTTTTCATTAAATATTAGCCCCCCCCCACCCCCATTTCCTTTGTCGTCCAGCAAACGCCTTTGTCTCAGGAAACGCTAATTGAACGCCGTGGCCCCCAGTTGTTATCCTGGCAGAGGGTGACCAGGCCCCCCCCCCGCCTGCTCCCCACCGGCCCGGAGATGTGAATGTGAGACTTGCAGGTGTCCCCTCTGCCTGTCCCTCTGTGATGGGGGAATGCCACACAGTACAGACGTTCTCAGAAGTAAATCATAAAGCGATGGTGTGTATTTAGTCTGACTGCACTCTGGTCACGAAGACGGCCGTGGTCGGCAGCGGCAATGCAAGCCATGACCATCCAGTAGGTGGCGCTATGAGGCAGAGCGGTGAACCATCCCCGAGTCGGCGGACGGCCGTGTGTGTGACTCTCCGCCTATTCGGCCTGCACGCTGGGCGTGACGTCCGCAGAGGAGCTCCCACCTCGATCGGCCGGGGCGGGGTTTGGCCCCTGCTTGCGTTTTTGGTGTGATGCCACACAGCCGGCTGGGTGAAGCCTCCCTCTCGGAGGCACTGGAGACCCCTTTGTGGAACAAGCCTGATAAGAATGCTCTGCTGCCCTGTGCTCGATGGGCCTCCTGGCACCGTGTCTGTGTGTGTCGGCAGCCCTTCCTCCACAGCCATGCGGCCGCATCAATGTTTCATGCTAATGGGCTACGCCTGTCTCCATGTGCCGCGAGCTGGCGGGGGAGGGGGCGGCCAGTCGCTTCCTGTGATCAGAGCCTGGGGGAGGGCGTGGAGCCAGCTGAAGGAATAATTTGGATGAGGGGGTGCGGTCTGTGGGGCGAGTGAGTTTTTCTGGCCGGAAGGCGTATTGGGACGACCACCCCCCAAGCCCCATATGCCCAGCTGTGGACCTGGTTCGGGGTTTGGCGTCTCTGTTGCGCCTCATGGTCTGTGGCTGCTGTGTCTCCGCCCTGAGCCGGCCTGTACTGGGCCTCTCCCCGCGTGACTAAGCGTCTGCACAGCCTGCGTGACTCAGGGCCGCTGTCGCTCTGCCTGTACAGCCAAGCATCTGACTGCACACTTTCACCCCCCGGCAGGCGATTCAGCCGGCCGCGTAACAGCTCACGCGTGTGTGTGTGACTGTGGCTCTCTGCCAATGAGAAGCGTGAGCCCCAGGCTGAACCCTGCCCCCATGGGGGGGGCCTTACCGCTCCCTAACTGCAGCCCCGCCTGCTCACGGCCATGTTCTACGCCCCCCCCCTACAGAGTGAGGACAGCCCGAGCCCCAAGCGACAGCGGCTATCGCAGCAGTCGGTGCTGGAGCTCACGTCGGCCCCGCCCTCTACGCCTCCGCCCATGCGGCCCTGGGAGCTGCCCCCCAGCCGCCGCGCCCACCCCTACCCCCACCCGCATCCGCACTACCCCCCCGAGCGCTGCCGCCGCAGGTGAGTGTTCCCGGTGTAGCTGATCGCTGATCATGCCCCTCCCCCCCTCTGCCCGACTGACGTCCCCTTTCCGCCCCTCGCACCCGCCAGCCCCCCAGCCAGACGCCAGCGTGGCCGCCGCGAGCGCCTCTCCCGCCACCACCCCCCCCACCATGCCGCCGTGGGGGGCGGCCAGGACGAGAATTACCGGCACCCGCACCACCCGCCCGCCCCCCACCAGAGCTACACGTACGGCCAGCCGGGGGCGCCGGCGGGCATGGAGGAGCCGCGGGCATTCCACCCGCCCACACTGTCACCGCGCCTGCTGCACCCTGCTGCCCACCCCCAGCAGCAGAGCGCCGTGGTGGTTGACCTGCACGACCAGGTAGGGCCCGTCGACTGTGATCGCATGTTAGCGGAACTCCCTGTTGGATTACTGACTCTCTCCCCCCCCCCCCGCAGCTGCAACAGGGCACAGTGCCGGTCTCCTACACCGTGTCTCCAGTGCCTCACCACGGCCTCCCCCCTCCCCTCTGCAATGGGCAGCACCTCCCCACATGCTCCTCCCAGCAACAGGTTGCCTGTGGCTCTGTGGTCTTCAGCGGTCAGCACTACCCCGTCTGCAGCGTCCCCCCACCCGTGAGTTACACGCCGCCCCCGTGCCGGCCTCCCAGCCATTTATCTCATTGGACTCTGCTGCCCCCTGGTGGTCCCTGCTACACTGTCAGCCAGCATGCTGGAAAAACACGGTGTGTGGGTGGTATGAGTGGGACACGAGTTCAGGAACTGGACAAAGAGAGGATCTGTTTCGCAATTTGAGCCGCAGGTTCATTCCTGATGCCTGTGCAGTCAGTCAGCGTAGAGAGATCAACCTCCGGGGATCATTTAGATATTTAGACATTTAAGTTGGTTGTTAATAAATGTTAAATCAATACTAAAAGTCATATTTAACCAGCAGCTGACCTTTATCACGTTTTTTACGGGAAACTTTCAGCCGGATATTCTGAGACGCGCGTCTCCCCGGGCCCTGCGAGCGGTGAAATAAAATCGAGGACTATTTGTGCACTTTCCTGGCGTGAGTTTAAAAATGTAGCTGTGATCGCGTCTGGCGCCGCGCGGCTCGTCGCGTCCGCGCTCGCCTGACAGGGCGGTATCTTTACTGACCTCCTCGCACCTCGTGATCCACACCAGAGGTGTCGCGCTCTCCTCCGTTCTCCCCTTCATCCTGCTTTTCATACTTCCACCCGAAAAAGCTCCCTTCGCGCACCGTCAGTCAGAAAGGCTCTGTTTTAGAAGGGAGGATTTGGAACAGACAGTCCAGATTTTGCTGCTAATTGGGCTGGTTGCACCAGGGAAATGGACTGGGATGGAGACCAGGAGGCACGCGGCCTACTTAAAACTCTCTGAGAACCGCCCCCACCCCCGCCCCCCATGGCCACGACCCCGGCCTGGCGCTGGGCGTGTGTGGGGACTGATCTGAGCAGTCAGTCTGACCCCTAGACTGTGGCGGGTGGCCTGAGGCTCGGTGGGTTAAGCCTCCGTGATCAGAAGGCTGCTGGTTTGAATCCCATTCTTGGCCGAATCTTCACACTGGGCACTTGAGCAAGGCCCTCCGAAGTGCTCCAGGGGGTGCTTCTCTGTCAAGTGTGTGTGTGTGTGTGTGATTCTTTCAAAGGAGAGCATGATGGGATTTGCGAGAAGAAGCACCGACGTACCTGCAGTCCTGTATGAGCAAATAAAGCGTTTCTCCATTTCCGTTTCAGATGCTGCAGGCCTGCTCGGTCCAGCACCTCCCGCTGGCCTACCCCTTCCCCTCTCTCCTGTCCAGCGAGCCCCCCTTCCTGCTGCATCCGCCCCACCTGTCTCACCACCCACCCCACCTGCCCCCGCCTGGGCAGTTTGTGCCCTTCCAGGCTCAGCAGTCACGCTCGGTGAGTTGTGGGGGGGGGGGGTTTATTTCAGTGGCTTTCATTTTGAGTATGGGTGTCCAGCCTGCCATTGGCTGTGGGGCCCACGTTCCGCGTTCCTGATGGCGTTCCGCCTTTCGCCTTCCCCCAGCCTCTGCAGAGAATTGAGAATGAAGTGGAGCTCCTGGGCGAGCATCTCTCGGTGGGCGGCGGCTTCAGTTACCCCCACTCTGCCCACCCCAGCACCATGCCACCCTCCACCCCGCTGCAGTTCCTCCCCCACGAGCCCCTCCCGCAGGAGCTCTTTGGAGTGGTAAGCCCCTGGCTCCCTACCCACAATCCTCTATGCTCAGACTGGGCGGTGATTCTTAATTGGTAAGGGTCGGCAGTTTGCTCAGTGCTGCCCTCCCCTGGTCAGGCCGGGTTTCTGCTTAGGGGTGTCTTTCCACGGTAGCTGGGGAAACGTGGCTCGTTTGAGCATTGACATTGATGTTGACATTGATAGTTGTTTACTTAGTGTCACTAAAGAAGAAAAAGCAAAGGACAGCCTAAAGGCTCTCCACTAGGTGGCGCTTGTTTTGCCGTGTTTGAGGGTCGGCAGTCCTGGGGGGGGGCGCTGCTTTGGAGCAGCACTCTAATTTAGCTCCCCACTGCGTGACATTTGACTGTAAGCACTGTCTCTCCAAGCTGCTAATGATTCCCCTCCCCCCCCACAGCCGTACCCCCACTTCATGCCCCGACGGATCACCAGCCGCCGCTTCCGTTCCCAGCAGGCCGTGCCACCCCCACCATACCATCCCAGCTTCCTGCCGTACTTCCTGTAAGTGACAGTGCCACGGTTTAGCCGCTAATGCTAATACTGACTGATCGCCTTCGGTGGTGGGGGCCGTTCCTCCTTGTGACACGGATGGGTGGACGGTTTCCCCATCTGTTTCAGTCAACGACTCTAATATTGGGGGTTGGATACTTTTAAAAATGTCCAGCTCTGCTTTAAGGTTTCCGGTCGTCCTTAATCTCTGTCCTGCCTGTAACATGGGATTCCCTGCTGTGGGCAGGTCCATGCTCCCTGTGCAGCCCACTGTGGGCCCCACCATCAGCCTGGACCTGGATGTGGACGACGGGGAGGTGGAGAACTATGAGGTAAGTTCCTTGCCCCCGTTCCCGCGTCCCTCACCCAATCCTCAGTTGAGCAGCACGGTGGGCAGGCCTCCTTCAGATGAACATTATTTGGGGATGTTACGCTGGCGTCCAGCACTGAAGGCCCCAGTTGTCCTGTTTGCGGAGGGAAGCGCTACTCAGGGAGCTGCTGTCCTGTCCCCCCTTCTCCAGGCCCTACTGAACCTAGCGGAGCGGCTGGGAGAGGCCAAGCCCCGGGGGCTGACCAAGGCCGACATCGAGCAGCTGCCCTCTTACCGCTTCAACCCCAACAACCACCAGTCGGAGCAGACTCTGTGAGTGTGGGGGAGGGGCGGGCGTGCAAGGGTGGGAAGCGAGGTGGCTCTAGAAGGGAGAGGACGGGGGGGTCCGCGGAACTGAGTCACTGTTGTTCCCCGCAGGTGCGTCGTCTGTATGTGCGACTTCGAGTCCCGGCAGCTGCTGCGCGTCCTGCCCTGCAATCACGAGTTCCACGCCAAGTGCGTCGACAAGTGGCTCAAGGTGAGCGCCGCGGCAGGAGCGAGCCTGATGAAGGGGCCCAGAGCCACCGCCTGCAGTTATCGCTTTCTGTCTGTCAGTCTCGACTGGTGAAACTGCTTTGTCCTTCACTGACTATCGATCTGGGTTGCATCTGTAACACGTTGGATCTGTTTCCAGCAACATGACTATGACTGAGCCAAAAGACGGTCTAGGTCTTATCAACTGTTCTGTCTTTGACATTGGTGTAATTTATTGGAAACCAACTCATGGCCACAATTTGCATAATTCACAACTACTTGTGAATTTTAGGTTCTGCCTGTTCGATAAGTATTTTGTTTCATTGTGCACACTGATTCGAAAAAGTTATCAAATGGCACATGACTGTGTGTGTGTGTGTGTGTGTGTGTGTAGGGCTGTGGTTTCACTGGGCACTTTGTTGTTTGACCGGTTCCCCCCCCCCCCCTCTCCACCAACCCCAGGCTAACAGAACGTGTCCCATCTGCCGGGCAGATGCGTCTGAGGTCCAGAGGGACTCTGAGTGACCACAAGGCGCGGCAAGCTCAGCACCAACCTGCCCAAGCATCCATGTGTATATAAATTCCCACACCCCTCGTCACTCCTAACCTTCACGGACGCAACCCCCCCCTCAATTCCACTGACTTACACACATAAGCATCCAGTGGGTAGATTTTCTTTGCACTGTATTTGTTTTGATTTTTACATATAATATTCAGTTGACCTGCAGACAACTAACCAAGTGAGAATCTTCAGATTTCTTTGCATAAACTGTGTGATCAGAACTTGAGAGCGTTTGGGTCATTTTTGCATTTGTTACGGTCTAGATCTCTCCCGCCTTGCTGTGTGCACGCCGACGACCCTGCACACTTGGCTATATTCGCCTTTTCGATCTGCTTTCCATAGTCTGAGCGTCGTACACTGTTGCAAGGGAATGTGATCCCGCATTTTAAGGAAAGAGCGGAGCCCTAACGAAAGCAGCCGTCTGTCGTCTTGTCATGGCGCAGCGGCAAGATCAGCGCCCCCCTGTAGTTCCCGTCTAGTGTAACGTGCTACGCAGCCTAGCGGTTCTAAGGAGCTGGAGTTATCAGGAATACTGTGTGATATTTTGTTTGTGCCGCGGGCACATGCGACATGGTGATTGTAGTGCAGTCCACTGGTTCCTGCTTCCCGTTAAGATGGAGACTTTGGGCCGGACTTGGGAGCCCGTGAACATGTATGTGTCCGCCACACTGCTTCGATCTCTAATCCATTTTTGTCCCGCTGCCTTGGCCCAGTCCACCTGGGAGAGCCTCTGTCAAGCTCTTCCCCCAATTATGAGTTTTCTTTTCCTGTCATTTTGAGTCTGCTGTTCTGACTCTCATCTGCACGGTGGTTTTTCATTTCGTCGACTGAGGCTAAGCTAGAGTGTTGGACGCCAGCTTGGGGAGGGCGATCAGTTCTCGGAAAAGCTGTCAAACGACGGTTTGGGGCCCGAGTTTTCACTTGAGGGAGTCTCAAGTAAGACATGCACAGTATCACAGAAACAAGATGGCCGCTGCCTCTCGTCACTGCCAAAGTCAAGCGGGAATCATGAAGTCATTCACGGTTGAGTGGTATCATGTATCTCCGGTCATGTTTAGACAAAGGCACATAACGGGTGAGGCTCAGCCTTGTCAACACGTACAACAAACGTTTGCCGTGGAAAAGGGAAGTTCACCTTCTAATGTCAGTCAGACACCCCGGGCCTGAACCGTGAGGCTCTGCCTGTTGGGACTCGCTCTCCGGAGTGCGATTCGAACTCGGGGCACACCACATCACGAGCACGGGTAAAGCGTTTGCCATCATAAGATGACCATCTGCCGTTCCCAATGTTTCAAACGTTTGTTTAGCTGTTTCTTTGTTTGTCACGAGTGCGGCCATGAGATGAACTCAACTTCCAACCTAGACCAGTGTTCCTCAGCCTGGTTCTCTGCTACTCCCAGACAGTCCACATTTTTGCTCCCTAGCGTGAGCTGGGAGGGAGCAAAAACATGGACTGTCTGTGGGTCCCTGAGGACTGGGTTGAGAAACACCCAGTCCCCTATTTTTCGTTCCGTTAGTCCCTTTTCACCTGCCCTGGATCAGTCTTCTCCCTCAGTGTCTTTAGTTTAAACTAATCTCCAATAGCAGCCTGCAGTGTCTTATTACGGATGCCTTTTTGAGCTCACGTCAGCATCGGTTACTGTGGTAATAGGAAATATACCATTCCTGTCCCGACACTGAACCTTTAGGTGCCCCGGGTGTTACCTTGTCGTCGTAAATGTTTTGTTTTTATTGATTTTTTTTTTTTTTCCCTGCTTGGTACACTTGCAGTTACCTCATTTTTACTATTTATATTTTCAGAATTTGCTACCAGTATCAGCTTTTTTTTTCTTTTCTGGTTTCGTCCCTTAAAATACACGACTGTTTCATTTAACATGCTGTTGTAGTTTCATATATGTATTATATCTGTAACCAAAATAATTTGAAGGCTTGATATAAATCTTTTTAACAAACATTTGTACATTTTTTATGAGAGTTATTACTAGTAATGCTTTACTAAGTAGTGCAATGAATTTTTATTTTTAATCCCTGTGCCCAATTTTTTGGATTTGAGAGGATGGTTCAATAAATGTATAATGTACACTTCGAATGACTCTTCCCTGTCTCTTCCTCTCCCTGGTGTTCAGATGCAGGTCATAGGCATGTTTTGTACTGTCAGGGGTGAAAATGTCTACTAGCATTGAAGCAGTTTGGCCCTCAGTGCCTCTGTTAGAACACCAGAGTGGCATTTATTTAACAGGATCTTTTAAATAGCTTTGTGGTGTATTTACCGACCCTCCGCTGTTGTGCGGCCTGCTTGACGTTTAACGTTCTCCGCCGCCTTCCCTGCTAAAGGTCATGGGATGTTTGCCAAGGAAGTTGCCCCGATCTGTCATTAAAAATTCCCAGTCCACGATGGGGACTGACGTCAGCTGCTTGCCGGTATTTCCCGATGTGTGTTCTGCTTTTCGGTTTCTAGCCTAGTTTGTCTTTTGGACAAAGCGATACCAGATACACCAGGAGACTAAAGAAGCCCGAATTCAAAGGTGACACGACCTGAAAACGCTAAATTAAAAGTCACTGCTCGTGTTAATGTGTAAGGAAAAGCCAAACTATATGCTGATCTATAAACTACTTTGTCTGTACTTTGGCTCTAGCTGAATATACTGCCATTAATGAATATGGATTCCCTGTGGGCAAGCTGGGTGCTTAAGAGGCTAAATTGATGTTGAGGAACAACTGAATGCTTTTGAATCACTCCTGTATCTTTAGTGTCCTTCAATTCTCATTATTAAAAAAGACTAACCTCTTTGTCTTCCAGTCTAAGGCCCTTGAACGACGACCGATTTGAAAGCTTCTGTTGCTTCTGCAATCCTTAGTTTTCCTTCAGGCGTAACCATGAACTAGGTCCTAGCCCTGGATCAATTGCAAATGTTGGAGCAATGCTTGCTTTGTTCCGAGGTGCTTCATAGGGCGTGAACCTGGACAAAAATAGTCTAGTACACTGGCTGAATGGATCAGTACAGCTTCAATACGTTTGCAGAACGTGCAGCTTGCTGAATATCAGCTGCTGGCTGATATTCTCAGTAAAAATTAATGTGTTCACTCCAAAAGGAAGGCAGGCAGGGTCCATCTATCTCAAAGCATCTCATTAGCAAGCTTGCTTGAATATATTAATGCATGTCGCAATCTGTTGTTTTTTTTTTTTTTTAAAAAAAGAAAAAAAAACACTGCACTACATAACTGCATTTTGTGAAAATCATTCATACCTCCTACACAAGGAATGACTTTTCCTAAAAAGTAATAGCATGCGCAACCTCCAGATAATGCAATCCGCAATAGTTTTTTAATGTTATGTAATAGGTGCAAAACTATGGACGTGTCGCAATAGTAACATTGTGTTCAGCTGAGATCACCTTTGACGACGGCTGTCATCTGAAGAGGCAGAAGTCAGCTGTGAGTGTTGAGGCACTGAGGCCCTATCGTTCTGCCTGATATCGTTTGTACTTCCTGCCGTTTTTGAGCCCCTGACTTGGGGTGTTTGATGTCCCCCTCAGAATTTAATCCTCTTCGCTTCCTCTGCAGTCTACACCTTCATCACTTGTGGTCATTTCGCCAAAGCTGTTCAGACGAGGTGCATTGAGTTGAACCCACCATCTCCAAACGGTTATTCTCCAAATCTGTGGCCATGACCCCCCCCGGGTTTTCTCTGTCACCCCACCTTCCATCATAAGTGTTCCGCTTAATGTGTAACTTGAACATTCAGCGGAGCGTTCAGCAGCCCTTCGGTGACTGACTGCTGCGTCAGAGTCCAAATCGCCCAAGTTTACGGCCGATCTGCTCCGCTATTGGCAGCTGGTATTGGCTCGAGGGCTGGGATGACATTTTGTCATGCTTTTGTTTTCTACATCAAACAGCTCAAGTAGCTCCATCCTTATGTTGCCGGCTCATGGCTAAGTCCTCTTAATGGGAATTCCGCTTTGACACGATCACGTTTTATGTACCTTCTGAAAACACGAGTCTCTCACAGAGCATGCGTTCAGTTTGCTTTAGTGTCGTCTCTTCTGCCGATAGACACAATTCTATCCACATAGAATCTGCCCTGTTTCTGGTTTATAATCCTCTCTGCTGATCTGTCAGCTTGTGTTTTGTGTCTGACTGAGCTTTTGGTGCCGGCGTGGGCTTCCTGCCTGCGACCCCCCCCCCCACCGAACGAACTGCTTAAGGGATGGATCAGATCCCGGAGCTACAACAATACCGATCGTTTCATCGTGGGTCAAGTCATGACACAAATCAGTCAGTGTCCCACCCCCGACATTTTCAACATGTAAATGAAAGGGAGCTACAAACATTACATAATACAAATAGACACCAAAAAAAAAAAAACAAAGGAAGTTTAAAAATCGGGGCTTATCGACGGGGAAATACCGAAGTGTTTCGGTGTGACGTGATTTAGCGCCTCCCTGCGCAGACAACCCTGGGAAAACCAAACTGGCAGCGCGAGGGAGCTGGATGTTTTGTTTTCTACCTGCAGATGTCAGCAGCGACGCACGTATTCTCTATAATTAAAGCTCGCGGCTTAGGATGGAAGGACGTGCCGCAGGTACCATGGTGATTGGATCGTAAACATATTCATCCGCAAGGCATTTATGAATCATGCATGTATTCCTCAGGGATGTGTTGCCCGGCAATAATAATACTGACATTATTATTATTATTTATTATGCGCGCAAGATTGCAAGGGATTGTTTTGGATTAAGACTCATAACAGGGGACCAAGAGCTTTAATAAAACCCTGGGTGTACTTCCGTCTAACACCGCTTTACCTGTTGAAACGTAGCGCCCCCCTGTGGAAGATGATAGAAATCAAAAACACATTTGTTATATTTTTTTCTTAGATATATTTCAAGGTGCTGTACAATGGTTCAGTTAGTAACACTGTAACGTAACTTAACTGGGGATTTTGCAGAAGTGTCTCAGTATGTATTTGTCTCCATAGCTCGGGAAAAGAATATGTTAGTGTCATTTGTATTCAGATTTCCGTAATCCTGAATTAGTGACCGTCTTCAACAAAAATAAAATAACTTTCGGAGTAATTTCATTTTGTCAAAAATATCTAAACAGCACTTCAGACTTGTGTCCCACACTGTCGGGATAAATACTTAAATGTGTGTTTAATCCAGTTGCCATCACCAATCACCAGGCAGCGTTAGAGTCACTGGTTCATGTCTTGCTTCTAGGAACTTTTGACAAACACTACATGTGAGTATGGGTGCAATGTTGGATGTTGTGGGTTTTGAGGACCGTGGCCTATGAGCTCAATTAAAACCAGTATCTTGCATTAAACAAATGAGAATGAGTAACGTACAGCCGCGTGCCAAGCACAAGGGAGAAAGAGCCAATTATAGAACAAGATAATGCTATGAATTAAAAATCACTGGCAGTGTGACAGTATTAATGTCATTTGTGTTTGCTGTTTGTGTTTATCAGGCGTTCGACATATGAAAGAGCATTGAGAACGCGGAGGAGGAATTCGTGCAGATCTAGTTTATGACGACCAATGTGGGGAGCAGAGCTGTAGGGTTAGGGTTGTGGATGTGCACTCTTTGGGGTGGTTAAGCTACGGCAAGACCTCTGCACTGAGCAGCTAGAGGCAGGGCCTGAGTTGTATTGTGCTCTGGGAGTTTGTGGTGACATTTTAATTGGGGTCATATTGGATTTAAGTCAAACGGGTTAGAGATGCAGATCGCTGAGTTTGCGCGGTAATTAAGAGGCACTCGTCTCTGAAGGCGCTTGTCTTCCAAGCACCGCTGAAAAGCACAGCCTTTGTCGTAGTCTGGGACTCACAGAGAAGCCTGACAGTTACAGACAATTACTGACAAACAAGAAATCATTTGGTATTGGCAACGATTCAAGGATGCACACGAAAGTGGCAGTGAGCGCACTCTGGAGTTTACAAAGGTAATGAAACATTTTTTCCCTTCTTTCACCAAACTCCCCCCCTGGAACTAGGCTTAATTTATCTGTGAGGCTTTAAACCATCATGATGTCATATAAACACCTTCATAAATGGCCGCTGCTGTCAGACAGCCTCCTGGATGAAGGTGATAAAGACCCAGGGTATCCATGTTCGTATATCTACACTTGGGACGGAGCCATTTCCCCTGGGTTGGGGTGTGTTAAGGTATTGCGTTGGTGTCGCCACCTGCTGGCTAAGGAGAGCAGTGCTCAGGGGCTCCAGTGGCTGCTGGTCCCACTCGGTCTCTCTGCAGCATAAACACCTGTGATTGGACAGTGTCCCATGGGCTTCTTGGCCCTGATTGGCTGCACATGACTGAGTTTGGCTGTAGAGACATGGAAACATTTACAGCTGCAAACACAGACTTTTACAATCCATTTTCCAATCTGGGTAGTGGTATAACAAAATGTATTTAAAAGTGTTAAATGTCCTAGCAACTAATGAAACAGTTGTTTTATATTCATATGAAAGACAACAACTCTTTATCAGATTTCAGTCTTATTTTAATGGTCTACAATTGTATGTCATTTTCACTTAGACCTCGAAATAAGATCCAGACTTGTTATTCTCTGTGAGACCCTGGTGTTGACATCCTAACTACCAGTGAGGGGGAAATGGTGCAGAAAACATTGCCTAGAATAAAGAAATGTCGACTCAGACTTCCCACACTGGGCAGATTTCAAAAGTTCATCCGGTAAAAATAGGGTGTAAAGACAATGCATCTTTTCTGTATGTCTGAATGAAAAATAGCAAATATAAAGTAACATTTTATTAAAACTCCACCATATTTCTATTTTGACGTAAATTGTATATGTAAACCAGTGGTTCCCATATTATGTGGTATGCAGGATCCCCTTTATGTAGTTAAACTTCGGTTATAGCGGTGGTACATGCCATCGGTTGACTTGTACCATTGCAACCCACTCACCCCGGTCAACAACTTTTTCCCTAGCAGCCCTCGGGGTCGAGAGCCCAATACTTTCCGAGGTGATTAAAAAGTTAGAAACCCCTGTCCTAAACGAAGGACATCAGATGCCTGCTTGAACATGTCAGATCTGGCTGTGGCATTGATCTTCCTTTCTGCAGCAAAAAGCACATGCATGAAATATTGACTCGATCTTAACCCAGTCCTTTGATGTGATAATTGGATGACAGACATGGCTGCAACTGCAATAGACTTTGTTCTTGCTCTTCCTTTGTTGAGCCCGTTCTCTTTCTTCAGTGTGGAGCTATCAGAGATACAGAGAGATTACGAATGCCCAGGCATCACAGTCGGTGTCTCAAAACGCCAACATGGATTGAATATTAACAATATGCTGGTCTGAAGTGTAGAGAGGGACGTGTAACGTGCATTAAGGCCTAATGGAATACGAAATGACCGCCTGAAACTTCAAATCAAATCACACGGAAGATCATTTGCAACAACAAAGCCAGTAACCCAGCCTTCCAGGAGCACGTTACAGCGCTGTGCAATAGCAAATGCGCCGTGACCTGCTCGTGCTAACAGAAGTCAGTGTTAGAAATATAAGAATGCTATAATGTGCAGACCAATGGATGGATTCCAAAATGGAGTTTATAAGTGGGCCAGTAAGGGTGGTATTGACCCATAATGCTGCCGTGAATCTGATATTATATGGCTTCCTGTCTTTAAGTGAATTGTTCCCTGATATTTACATTTATTTAACCAAAATGACAGACAACTGGCAAAATTTGGGTCAGCCATGCTTCAGTATCTGGGGAGTCTGCTGAGTCTCATGGGGGTTGACCGAGGGGCCTTGGTTTGCTGGCCGAACATGGAGATGGGTCCTGTCCATTAACGGCTGTGAAAGCCAGCAGCAATGACTGGAGCTTGAGGGAATTTAAGCTGATTGAATACCAGACGTGCTGCCACGTTTTGAATCAGCTGTTTAACCTCACAATAGAGCTGCAGTAGTCTATTCATGAGATAGCAGGTTCCACTAAGTTTGAACTCCAATCAATGGATTCAGAATGTCAGCCATTACACTGGGGAACCAGGAGACGCATTGCTGTACACTGCTGGAACCAAAGAGCAAACCAGGGGCCTTAAATCTTCACCCTAACCCTCCCTACTGAGCTATTCCTGCACAAAGGAATTATAGCCTGAACAGGAACTTGAATCCTGGACGTCCGGATTAAAAACCCGATGCTTTACCAACTGACCTCAGGCTTTTATCTTGACTGTACAGTCGTATCACACTTCTAGGCTACATTGTAATGCACGAGTGGTACAGAAGATGATCCGATGGAAGAGAAAATAAATAGCACACTAATTAAATCAATGGGATACAAATTTTGTAGTTATTTGACCAAGATGATTGTTGATTCCAATAGTTTGTTTAAACTTTATATTTATTGATTTTTCACAAGGCAGATAAAGGACAGCATAAGAATCCACCACATTTATTAATAAAAAGAATTTACAATACAAGAGAGATGAGGAACCATTACGCTAGAATATAGTCAATATACTAGCATTCACTTCATTAAATTAATACTCTCTCTGAATGTGTGAAATTGAGAATTGCATTTGCGTATGATATTGATTTAGGTGTCTTAACGAAAAACACACAAAAAATCAACTTCAAGGCTTTGTATTTGTCTAAACGTGGGTAAGGTAAGTAAAACTATGAAATCCTCTTGGGTTGTTTATGTAAACTGTAACCTTATAGAAATCACTCTTATGTACCTTTCGGGCCTTAATTAAAATTTAGTGAGATGTCAACCCGCACTTCCCAAATTCTGTTTCTTGACCTGGCCACCAGAGGGAGTCAGAGAACAACATCAGCTTTTCATATTAAAGCTCCTCTTGTGAGTTGATTATCTAATCATTATTGAGGGGCCGCACCTGTGTCTGATTGACTTTCCTATTAGGTTCCGGCATTGGTCGACACTTGCTGCTTGCCTCTATCTTTCTGCTTGTGTCTCCCCTCTTCTTGGACCTTGATTTTGCATCACATTAGGATTATATTTTGTTACTGGGTTCTCTGGGAACACGGACAGAGATTTTTCTGCGGTTTTTGGGACATGTTCGGCACCATTTAGGCCTGTACCCCCCCCCCCCCCCACATCCATCCAGAAAAAAAGTGTCTCGCCATCTGGCCCTGTGAAGGCCGCATGGCTGAACATACAAACACCTGTTGGACCCGGCTACTGTCCTGTGTCTTTATGAATACATAATTGGAGCCACAGAACCAAGCCATCACATCGCGTCGTCAAAGCCATTTGCTGTCTGCTGAGTTTGTTCCACAGCATACATCCCTCAGCATAAATTTAGTTGCCGAAAGCTGCAGAGATTTTTTCAGCCTGTGGCCTGTTCGTTAATCACCTGCAGCAATCCAGCTGTCAATGTCCTTAAGCAAGGAGTCCGACTCATCCCCGGGAATTTATGTCACCGAGATTGTAAGGCTGAAGTAGGTTTATCGCATTTATCGCAATTTTATGTGTGTTACTCAGAATGGGAATGGAGTGTGATAGATGGACGGCACCATTACCCACAAGGGATCTGCGGGCACTGGTCCTGGAAGCTTGAATTACAGGCTTAGGGGGAACACATTTCATCTCAATCAATCGATCAATTGATAAATCAATAAACTCATCAATCAATCAGTCAAAAAAAAAATAACGCAATCGCTGTTTAAAAACACCTGTGATCTGTTGGTATAGCAAAGGCCAATTAGATTTACAAATCGACCCAGACAGAATCCTACAAGAAACCAGTAGGGGTGAAAACTCAGCTTGGGCTGAATTGCAATCCTGCAGCTGTGAGACAACCTCACTAACTGTCTAATTCTGTTTTATTCTTCATTTCCAGCAGAACGTGCCACACTCTGCTCCCCCTTTGAGTCTGGTCCCTCCCAAGGTTTCTTCCTTCTAGGGAGTTTTTCCTTGCCACTGTCGCCTATGGCTTACTCACTGGGGGCTTTGGGTGGGGATGCTGTAAGCGCTTTGAGACGATGTAATGTTGTGATAATGCGCTATACAAAAATAAATTTGTTTGTTGTTGTTGTTCTTTCGCCAGTACCCTACTCAGTGCCTAAACCCAGGTCAGATTCACGTACAACCACCATTTTTTAATATATTATGCAAACAAACATGAATATAGACTGAGGGACGTCTTTGATTATGTCCTTTCTAAAAGAATCTCAAATCTGAGAAACAAACCAGAACGGGTGTAGCAGGAGATGGTCAAGGAATACTTGTATGGTCAAGCAATACCTGTATGGGTTCACAGTGAGCTGAAAATATATCCCAGGCACCACTAAGACATGGTGTAGAAATACCCTGGATGGGATGGACGTCCATTACGGGGCAAACGCCTGCATGGCCTCTCACTATGACACCAATTTGTTGTGTAAAAATACTCGGAGGAAACTTGCTTTGCACCGCGAGGATGTGCAAACTTCCAGCCCTGGAAGTTCGAGAATCTATTGTTCCATGCAAACAAAGCTTCTTCTTGCTCAGTTAAAGGATATCAAAGGTCTGGGGAAGCAAGATGTGGGGACCTGCATTTGGCTGCCACTCTTCAGTAAACCTGCTCTTCAAAAAGCCACCAATGTGCAGTGCAGACCTGCTGTCATTCACAGACTCGTTTAAGAAGGCCGTACAGAGCACAGGGCACCTCTCAGATCGCCGTGAGGGACATTATTTATATTGTGCACAGCACAGAAGCAACAGACGGATGAGCAACTTCAAAATAATGCTGATCTATTTTAGTGTTTTGTGGCTTTCCTTAGTAGCCAGGCACCAACACGGCTTAGAACAACCTTCATTCATTTTCCCATCAGAAAGGTCTTCAGTTTTCATCTCAGGCTAATTGCACCATTGATAGAGAAGCGTTTGATGGTAGCTATCATTTACAGAGCTGCTCGGCAGTCAGTTCAAATGCAGTTCAATGCGCAAGCAGAAATGCACTTGTGTTTAATACAATGCTATGCACTTTCTTTAAATATCCCCTTTTAGTATTAACAGCTTAATAATGAACAACTTTAGTATAATAGAAAGCACAATGATCAGGTCAGAAGGGAATGAAAATTTCATATTAAATATGCAAAAACCACCTCTCCCTTAAGGGGAGAATTACTACATGGACTACTAACTGGATACTTATTTGTATGCAAGTGTTCATTTATATTCATATAAAATGACTATGAGCTCAGAGGTCAGGCTGTTTTAATATGTGTGTTTGAGAACAGACTCTGTTTGTGTGCTTGTAACTCCTGGCAGGATTCTCCTCTTTCATTCGGAGTAGGTGCAGAGATACAAGTACATCTGCTTATAGTAAATTAGACGCCCTTTTCTCATTCAAGTGGTTTTTTTTAAATCATCCCCACCGAAGCTTTATTCTGGGCGACTGAAGTATGTGGGCTCCACATTTACACACATCCCCCCCCCCTCGGAGCACAGACACTGTAGGCTAAGCAGATTTAAGTGAGTCATCACCATGTGTCAAGATCAGCTGTCGTAAATAATCCTCACGGGTGAGCCCATTTAATCGTACGTCAGAGGAGGGGCAGTGAGAGTGGCATGTGTGTGTGTGTTTGGCGGGACAAACTAGCTCCTGATGTGGCCTTGAAATTTCACAAGCGGCTCATGAGACCCAGGACACCGAAGACGTTCTGTTGGTGCATGTAGTGTCAGAGACATACGATCAGCCCCTGATCCTCCTCCTCCAGTTCCACGCTTTATTGTCGCTGCATAAATATGCTTTCAGCAAGTGCGTGGTCAGCTTCCATCGCTAGTATGCAAATCATACATTTAAAAGACTCCGTTTGACAATTACGTCAACTCAAATTGGAGAATATGCTGTAAGAATCGGGGGAAATCCTTTTCCTCCAATAACCTGATATTTAGTCATGTGACCTTCCCAGTGACATCACTTCACAGAGGTGGATAGAGGGAAGAACTCATGGTCCGGAGGGTTTTAGAGCATTGTTTCCCAATCCGATCCTCAGGAACCCACAGACAGCAGCTGAGAGGGAGCAAAAATGTGGATGTCTGGCTGGGAGCTGAGAGGGAGCAAAAATGTGGACTGTCTGGCAGGGAGCTGAGAGGGAGCAAAAATGTGGACTGTCTGGCAG
>JAOYFF010000051.1:6882961-6897389 GCA_025773925.1 Cryptomyrus ogoouensis
CGCAAACATGGCATGAAGTTTAAGACCCATCCCATCAACACAATTAGAGAGGAAGGTTTCCATGTCCTCCCTATTATGAAAAATAAATATAAATGGGTAATTTCTATTGCCACTTTGACCCTCCAGGACCTCCCTGAGTCCTTCCTGTTGATCCTCAGCCTCCATCTAGAGAACAGCAGGTTTTGTCACCTTTCCTTTCCCTAAACTTTTTGTATGAACATCAACTTACGGTGTCATCTGCTTCATCCAATAGAGGTGCGTCTAAGGTTTGCAAAATGGTATGGGATGTGCTGATTGGGCATCAATAGCTTGATGTGCTGATTGGGCATTGTTTTTCGCGCTGGGGACATAAATGTGCAAATTATTCTCTGCCGGTGCAGTATTTGTGGGAGTTTCTCGAGTCTGCATTGCGCAGATAGTCTTCGTGAGTTTACACAGTTATTTTCGGACAACAACTTTTTTGACTGAAGAAAAATGGCTCGGAAGACGTTCACTGTTGAGGAAGCACAGAAGATGATTTTGGAGAGTGATTCGGGGGAAGAAAGTGAGGCATCCATCGCTGACTCCGTTGATTCGATGGAGGAGGACGCTTTTTTGCGCGGAGAGGATGCAACCCTCGACACGTAAGTACATTTATTTACAGTTTACATTTTACTCTTCTATTCTATAGATTTTTATAATTCCGTGATTCAAATTATGATTAACATTTGCTTTGGTAGCAATTGTATTGTGGTACATCAGGAAAAGTTCCGCATCGCCTTTGTCAAGCTTTGCGTGTGCAAAGTAATGCAGCGCTTTTGGCTTTTACTTGGGCAAAGTTACGCGGGGCATTTGTCAGGCTTTGCGCAAAGTTACGCAGGGCTTTGTTTGGGCAAAGTTATGTGGGCCACTTGTCCGCTTTGTTTGGCCAAAGTTATACGGGGCACTTCTCCGCTTTGTTTGGGCAAAGTTACGCGGGGCATTTGTCAGGCTTTGCGCAAGGTTACGCGGGGCTCTCTTTGGGCAAAGTTATGCGGGGCACTTGTCCGCTTTGTTTGGGCAAAGTTATGCGGGGCACTTTTCGGGCTTTGTTTGTTTGGGCAGAGTTATGCGGGGCACTTCTCGGGCTTTGTTTGTTTGGGCGAAGTTATGCGGGACACTTGCTTGTCGGGCTTTGTTTGCATAAAGCAATTGTACGTATTTTTGTTGCTTAGATCATAAATATTTTTCCTTTTTCTTTGTTTTAGCCCCCAAAGGCCAGAATCTCCACAGGCTTCTCCACCTGCACGTCAGACGCAGTCTACTCGTGCAAAGAGAAGAAAGGTTAGCCACCCCAACCCTTCTGGCCCAGAAACCAAGGGTGGATGGCACAACGTGGACACTTCTGATCAGGAGCCTCAGCCATTCATGTTCTGCCCGAGGAGGGATCCTGGAGTTCAGCTGGACCTACATCAAGAATACAGCCCTCTTGATGTTTTCCAGCTGTTCTTCACGAAGGCTGTGCTGGCAACCCTGTGCCTACATACTAACAAGTATGCAAGGCATAAGCACAGCCAGGGATCCAAGCAAACTTGGAAGAACATTGACCCAGGAGAATTGCTGACGTATCTTGGCCTCACTATTTACATGGGTTTGGTGAGGTTTGCACACATCAAGGACATGTGGAGGACTGATAAGCTGCATCGCCACCCTTTCCCAGCTTCTGTTATGTCTTGCAACAGGTTCAAGGCCATCGCTTCGTTCCTGCACATGAGTGATCCAGAAGCTGATGTCACCAACGACAGACTGAAAGGTACTCCTGGCTACGACCCCCTGTTCAGATTGAAGCCCCTGCATGATGACATCATCGTATCCTGCAAAGCATACTACCACCCACATCAGAACATCACCATTGATGAGCGCATGGTTGCTTCCAAAGGTAGGCACAGGATGAAGCAGCACATGAAGGACAAGCCAACAAAATGGGGCTTCAAGCTGTTTGCCCTGGCAGACAGTCAGACAGGGTACACATTCAACTTCAGCGTGTACCAGGGCAAACAGCTTGCACCTAGTGGGAAAGGTCTGAGTTTTGATTCTGTGGTCAACTTTCTTCCTGTGTCTCTTCTTGGAACTGGATATAGACTTTATGTGGATAATTTCTATACCAGCACTGCTCTCTTCACCGATCTCTACTCTGAAAACTTTGCAGCCTGTGGCACAATCAGGGAAAATAGGATTGGCTTCCCTAAAACCAATGATCTACCAAAGAAAGCTACACGAGGGGACATCAGGTGGATTAGGGAAGGTCCTCTCCTGTATGTGAAATGGAAGGACACAAGGGAAGTTGCCATGTGTTCTTCCATCCACAAGGCTTTCAATGGAAATTGGGTTTCTCGCCATGTGAAGGCAGCTGATGGGTGGAGACAGCAGCGTGTGCCAGTGCCTGATGCAGTGTTGGATTATAATAAATACATAGGGGGCGTGGACTTATCTGACGCCCTCAAGCACTGCACCGTGGCCAAGAAGACCACGAAGTGGTATAAGAAGTTCTTCTACCACTTCGTGGATATTGCGTTGGTGAACTGCTTCATCATCCACACAGCCATCGCCAGGGAGAAGAAGCAGAGGCCTCTCACACAGAAACGCTTTCAGGAGATTCTGTGTGAGCAGTTGTCTGCCTGTGGACACACTGAGCGGAACGCAGTGGTGCCAGTGCCACAGCCACAGAAGCAGATGTGCGTCCCAGTGGCTATTACTGACACTTCTGCTGTGGACTCCAGGCTGAAGGCCACACGGGGCCGGAAGTACTGTGTGCACTGCCACTCCAAGAAGCTAAGTAATAAAACTATTTACAAATGCTTAGCATGCAATGTGCCACTATGCATAGTTGCAGACCGCATCTGTTTTGCAGAGTGGCATTTGCAGAAAAACACATAGATGGAGGGGGGGGCACATTGTCTTGGGTAGGTTTGGCACAAGTTGTAAATATAGATTTTTTTCCCCCAAATGTGTAGTAATGTTGTGACAAGATGTTTCTTATGGTGCTTTGTGTGTAAATAAAATGCAGTTTTTTTTTCTTCCAGCATATGTGGTCATATTGTGTGAAATAATTTCTTATGAGCTGTTTTGGACATGTTCGGCACAATTTGTATGAATAAAATATAGATTTTCCTCCAAATGTGTGGTGGTGATGTGTGACAAAATGTTTATGACCCATAAGTGGTAATGCATTTAGAAAGAGACCCTATCCCAAATAACACTGCTAGTTACACTGTGGACAGTTTGGGTAGGTTTCAGATTTCATCAGGTTTTGGATAGAAAAGGCTCCCAGTTGCACCATTTGCTCTTTCCTCCGTAAAACCAGTTGGGCTCCATCAAATGATATGAAATTGGGCACACGTGGAAAATAAGTTTGGGAACCAGATTTTAAAAATTGGACCTAATCCATTATGTAGTTGAAATATTTGCAAAAATCCAAGACATAAACACAGGTTTTTGTATTTTTCCAGCTGTTTTTGTTATATTCGCATGTCCATAAATCATACACAGGTTATTCATTTCGGTTATTGAACTTCCTACAATGAATTGTGAAGGGGTCAGCTTTGATTTTAGGTAACCGGCATGTGTCTGTGACTTTTACATCTGAAGTTATAAGGTAATTATTCCAAAGAGGGAAGAAATGGCCTGTTATCATGGGCCCCTGGTTCACTCCATAGGGTATTAATTCAGCCTTTCTGTTTCTCTCACCCTGAACACAGGGCAGCTGTTGAATTTCCTAACTGAGGATCACTCGTTGTATTGTTGTTTAAAGGCAACTGCAAATATAATGAGAAGATATACAGTACATGGGAATATTGTGGGCTTCCTTTTATATTCCATTACAAATCTGGGATTATGGAGGATAACTTTTAACCTAAAATTCCTAAAAGTTTTCAAACACAGTCGGATTGGTCTGGGTTAAGGACCCAAAATAATGCACTTTCATGGGACCCAAAAATCTTTGGCCAGAACACCTGCCCCAGAACAATTGGAAGTACCTTTCCTTTGAAATTCTGAAGTGCCCTTTTTGACTACAAGCCGGTCGGTCAATTTGGCGAATTTTACCGAGGGGGACTGCCCCCCCAGTCCAGCACCTGCCCCTTAAAGAATCTCTGCTTACAAAGGTACCTACTGTATATTACGGCTGGAGTCATTATAGGGTGTGCATTGTACAGTCATCGCCCTCTCAATCTTATTCATGCAAATAAAATGCATGAAGTGTATCTTTTTCTAAATCTGGATAACATTTTTTCTCTGGTTATCTGTTCAGCTTAAACATTCAATAACTTACAGCCCCCAGCAACAGTGGAGGGGGGGGGGGCATTTTCGTTTGGAGATCGAGGAAAAGGGTAACAAGGAATTAAGAAAAAAGCTTTAAAATCTGAGGGAAAGGTATGGAGCGACGAGCCGCGTTTAATGGTTTGATTCATTGGAGCAGAGTTTCAGGGATGCACGATAAAACATGGATGAGAGGGGAACCGGCAAAGCGTAAAATGCCATTCGCTGGACTTTCGAGACAAAAGCGGAACGTTCCACTTTCTGTTCTAGCATTTTAGTGGAGAAGCAGAGAGCACACATTCATCTGCTGAGCATCCACGTAGCGGTCACCATCAGGCACCTACGAAAAGCCACACAGAGAGATAGATCAAATCACTATTAAAGGAGGTTTGTATCTATCGATTTAGCATACCCGGAGTCCTAATACCAATGGTCTGGCGAATTGGCACAAATCGCCGGTATGAAAAGCCCATCGAAAGGGATAATTGCATCTGCCCGTTCGACCAAAGTCTGAAAAGAATCAAAATATCTTTTTCCATACCGTGTAATTTCCTGGAAGGCTACTGAGCAACTAAACCTTTTTTTCCGAACGGAAATGCGTTCTTCTATCTCATCACCATTTGATCACTAAGACTTTGTGCAGAAAGAACTGTAGGCCCATAACAATGCTGCAGGTTTTTTCTAACTACACTACTGCGACATATATACCTGTGTATCCACGTTTTTACAACGTGATCGTTTATATGAAGAGAACATCATTTGAATGTAGGTTAGTTTGCTATTTTCATCAATTCCTCTGCACAAACAGCTCGGTACCTTTTTGCTACTGAGAGTTGTTTTGCAGCCATAATCCATACAAGTCGGTTTGTTTACAACTATTTGAATAATGTACAAAGCCAGATTATTATTAAGCGTTATGAAACCAGCCTGAAATACAGATCACCATGATTTGCCATTTTGCAGTGATTGTTATATTGATATTGAACAATAAAGCAATAAAACAAGAGCATTGCTTTCCAGTGATGAATTGTATCATAAATTAAATGTCAGTGTTGCACATAATCACAAAGGGAGCAACCTCGAGTAGATAAGGCTACTGTGGGTTATGTCAGTGCACTGGATGCCTTTCGGCACACTGGGAAAGAGATCAAACGTAGCTTACTGTCTATATGTTACTGGGCTGCCGTGAAGGGCAATACAGGAGGGTATTGGGGCACATTTTGCAAAAAAAAAAAACGACGAAGCTTAATTCATGAGCTGGTGAGGTTGTCTGCTACTCTATCTTCCAAGTGCTATTACATGTTAGATATATAGATCTAACAGTCTTGTCTAATTATATACTGTTGTTTTTTTGTACTGGGTGTAGTTGAATAAGTTAGCATTCCGACGTCACAAATGGGCAATAAAACATCTTGAATCTTCACACAAACATGTTGGTGTTGGCGCCGTTGTATAGGGAATAGCAGTGTTGCTTATTATATATCAGCCTCGCCAATAAACAGATGTATAATGGCATGTATTTCGGTAGAGTTTATTCCTGCTGTTGGCGTCACGAGTGGAGCAGACTCTGTGGTAGGTGACGCATTCCCCTGTCTGGGAGTCGTATCTGCCTTAGGATAACTTGTCAGATTTAAGGTAGTCTGGGCTAAAAGTAAGTGAAGAAACATATGTACCCAAAGGTACAAACAGCATTAATATACCCCCAACGGTACAAAAATGTTCCTCATAGACCATTTCTATACCTTAAAAGGTACAATTACCTACAGCTAAAATTGCTAAAATTGGCAGACCCTTGAGGGTACAGCCACAGTGACAAGCAAAGGTACAAATTGATACTTTTTTTCTTACATTGTAGGTAGTAAAGCACAGATACTGGTTCTGATACAGGGCTGTGACATTTATACTTCATTTAGGAATTGAGTACTTCTAGATCACCCAGTTATATTTTGAATCAATTTTTTGTCTTTTCTTGCTGCGTTTCTGTCCATCCAGGACCCCCACGTGCTCTCAGCTGACCTGCTCCCACCCCCTGGGAACACATGGTCCTATCCGAACGGCGTGAGCCCCATCGCGGCCACACTGCGGCCACCTGCCGCCCCGAGGGCACTCCGCCCCGCACCTGCCGCCCCGAGGACACGCCGTCCCGCACCTGCTCCTGGTTTGCGGGTCAATTTCCCCGATGAAAAACAAGCAGCGCAAACCGCTGCATCGGCCAACTCGAGGAGAACAGCAGGCCAGAAACCGCTGACAATTTATTTTAGACTGATTTATTATTTTTATTGTATCGAATTTTGTACAATTTCAAAATACACAGTCATCTATTCGTTACGGTTTTAAACCGATGAAAGCCATATTTTCACCGTACTTCCATTCTTTTTGAGGTTAATCGCCCCGAACCCCAAAAAGAATCTTGCACGTGAAAAAGACCCCCCTTTTTTTTTGCTCCGACGCGCCCCCAAAAATATAGGCTACACAAAAACACCAGAAGGCAGAATAATGATTAAGTTTCATTTTGACACGGGGACATTTGTTCGTTTAAGCAACTTATTTGCTGAAATGTCCTTAACTGTTCCTTCTCACTTCATGTCTTAATTGAGCCTTCATAGACCAAAGACCTCTCGGTGCGAGGGACCGCTGCTCATTTTATACAGAAAGGACTTTAAGGTTTTGTAACCTTGGAAATTACTGTACATATCCTAATAATAACTCTATTAACGGAATTTAACTCTCCGAGCACAAGGGAAACGTCTTGTGTAGGTTAGTCACGTGCCCCGAAAGGACCTTGAAATATATGTTCATCAATGTATTTGAGTATTACCCCGAAATATAAAAAAATCCCAGATTTTGCGCTTTATGATTGAAAAAAAAAAGAAAATCATCCATACATGCACATCATTGATTCGTATAGATGAAAGAAAGCCGATTTGCTGTTTGTCGAAGGTTAAAACAGATTCTGATTTTCAGGTCTTCGGTTTTTAATGGGGGAAGCTCATCTCCTTGGGCGGGGCTTTTTGCCGGGTCCCTTTTAAGCCAGCAAGATTGGGGGGGGGGGGGGGGGGGGGGTGGGACAATATGAACTTCTGGCTGTCAGAAAGCGTGCTGCAAACCTAAGGAGAAGCCGCATATTTATAGTACACCGGCGATTATTCTCATAAAGTGGTCTGATCTCCTCCAACTTCCACCCCCAACGCCGAAACGCCAGATGAATCCATCGGGGGAAAAGACATTGCTGCTTCTTCTAGTGGTTTTAATTGCGCAAGGTAAGACGCGCCGGATGCTCTCCTGATGGAGTTTCCTTTGTTCATCGCAGCGATTGTCGGGGCTGATTGGCAATTAAACGTGAGACGCGGGGCTGTGGATGAGAAACACGCGGCTCTTATGTCCCCTGACTGATAAGCAGGATCTGCGCCGTTTCCCGAGACGTGGGACCCGCTGAGCTGCAGTACGGTTCAGCTTGGACCCTGTAGGCATCGCCAGTCATCGGGGGGAAATAAAGATGCGATTTCCCTCTCATTCTTTGAGTATTTAAAGTCCTAGATATCTGACGAGATGTGTCGTTAGATTTGGCAGTCAACTCCGGATTAGCTTTACCGTATAGTTGGATGAAGTGCTTGTTTGTGAACGAAGGAAGCGAACGGATAATCGTATTCGGCTTTGCTTTTTTATTTCCCCGCGGTATTATTAAAGTATTAAAATGGGCGATGAATCAAGCAGAGATTTCCTTTGTGCTTTTATATTAAAACTTTTTGGGAAATGAGGTAGACAGTCATGACAAGGCTGGCCAGCAACCACTAGAACTAAATGAAAGATCTGAAATACCATTTAGTTGTACAGGCTTAATATATTTCATTCTCATTTATCCTCACGAAGGAGCGTATACAGTTACATGAAGCTCTACGGTTTTGCACCCCCCCCCCAAATTAATGAATTTAGGCTATTTGAGCGCGTTTTGAAAGTGGATGAAATAAATGACAGATTAGAGTTTAATGCGTTTCCATGACCAAACTAAAAGCAAGGTTGCTTGTTTACGGGTAATTTTTTTCATTGTAATAGAGAAACCCGATAACTATTAAAATTATGATCAAATGATTCGTCTTCATTAATATTATTATCCATAATGGCGTTATCATTAACTATCAATTCACACCTCATATACGTTCTTCCTTGCTGGATATTGCTTATCTGGAAACTTGCCATCTGTGATTTCTAAGCACATAGTTGACTTGGTTGCAGAAGTGTCATCCGTCAGGGGCAACGCACACGTATTATTGGCGGCATTGATGATCAAAGTCATACTTCCATACGGAAAGACGGCTATCTTACTCGCTGGAGCTCATGTTTGTATGTTTGTGACTGTGCAGGTATTGAAAAGATCAAGCCGTACCCTAGATGTGAGAAGTTTGCCATACTGTGCTGCATGTGCATCTGTCCTTCGGCAAGTGTTTGATGGATTCCTTGGTGAATCTGTGACGGAAAGGGCATCAGCCTGCTTACGAGAGGCCAGAAGCCGCACAGACGGGTCTTACGTTGCACTGCGTAGTTTCTTGGCTTGCGTTGGACTTTGTCTGCAGTCTGTATCTTGTTGAAGGTTGTGGATAAAATGACGATCTATGTCAGTGTTACACTGGTCTTACAATGTAGTAGAAGCAGAGATTAATCCTTTCTGAGTTTTAATGATAAGTACAGTCAAATAAAAGACAGCTGACTGATTTGACAGACAGGAATGTCTGCTATGGACTTTGGTGTTTTGCTGGCGAGTGACGCATCTAGCTGTCATTCGGCAAGGATGGTCGACGTTTTGGAATTTCGCCCCGTGCAGCTTGGAGAGTCACATCCCACTTCCAGCCTCCCATTTGCAGCTGATTCTCCCTGAAATAGCTGAAGTATGTTGCTGGAGGCATGTAAGTGAGTCATCCTGAGGATTAAGGAGGAGGAAGTGACCTGGATGGGAGCCCTGAAGTCAAATGATTAAGGCGAGACGGCGGCCTTAATCATTTGACTTCCCCCCCCCCCCCGGCGATTGCTTGATTCCATTTCTGTTGACATTTTCCTGTGAACTGATTGGCTGACCTATGACTTAATAGAGAGGGAAACCCAGGTGACCAGAGTCGCTCATCGATTCACTCTGCACGCCCTTCTTCATAACTGACTGTATAAATTGATTCTTTCTGTCTGGCCCAGTAAATATTCCCGATCCCAGTGCCTGACCTGACTTCTACTGGGCGTAGAACTCCCAGGCCCTCATACCAAAATCTATCTTTTGTTTTTCTTGTGTTCATTCTGACTTGTCCTTTCCCTGCTCCAGTGGACTGTGGACGGATAAAATCATCCCTAAGAAAAATACGACTCCATTCTCAATCCCAGTGCCACACAGATCTGTCTGCTATCCACACTGGAGGAATTCTCACCCAACATTAATGTTTAATCTCCCCTTTAGTCATCAATGCACATACAGTATAGCATTCTTAGGCTGACTTTTAGAAGTAACTAGGTTGTGTTCCACTTCCTGTGCACTTCATTTGCGTAGACAAAATCAGCTGACCGGTGGAGAGCATGATGGGAAATGCAGTGCAATTATCCATGTCTGGCAATGTTATGGTCCTTCAACATGAGTGTCATCCCTTTGATGGGATTTTCAGCGGCTGTGGAGCTTCTAGATTTATTTCAGGACCTGTCTCCCAGTCGAGAAATCTGGTTGTATCTTCAGTCTTTATTTTTAATGTTAAAAGTGTGAACACTTGTCAGCTTCTCTGCCCACAATGCTATAAAACCCTTCTGACATCCACAATCCAGTATCTCCCTTTCTCTTTGAGTGAAGGTTTACCTAAGGTTAGGGAGGGTAGTTTTTAGAAATATGTTATGCAACAATGAAACCTGGCTGGAGAGCATAACCATATCTTACAAAGCAGTTCAGTCTTATATTGGCTGTTTACATCCTGTCACCAGTCTTTCTCCTCCTCTGTTCTCCAGCATATGATCTCCTAAACCAGGGATCAGCAACTTTACACTGACAGCCAGCTGCAGACTGGACTTCATGCAGAAAAATGTACTAGATACTGGAATAAGCATTCTGTTTTTTTCAGCATCTAGAAGTTTAAAATACTTCTGCATGTTGCAATGCATCTTATATAAGTCTTTCTGGAGCATAGAATTAATTTAGCTTATGCAAAGCTCGTTTTGATTACTGAATGAATTAGTATTATTATTATTCTGATGCCTTGTAAATGTCGCCTGCAGACTGGGAAAGATTCAAACACGTCATTTGAGAGTTTGGTTATGTCTTTCCCTTGGTAACCTTGATGAAATCCTCTCATTCATATTTATATGTTATATAGTGTACTCTCCGAGTGGGATTTGTGATAATCCTGCAAACAGCTTCTGTCACATGCATCTACTTAAGGCGATTTATGTCCAAGTGACATGGAAGTATTACCTGTCTGTGCCTCTGTAATAAGTCCTCTGCTACGTGACACGTGCCCCTGCATGAGAATGCATGCCTGTCTCTGCAGGGAACGATGTATATAGTGACCAGCAGGGCAACAAGGAATGCACTTACAAACGCATCATCTGTCTGAGCATGTTAAGCTCCCTGTTCATGCCGCACGCAGCTAGTGGATTCCGGTATTTCCGCTGCTATCAAACTTCCTTTTCCGCGAGACCAGCTGTGAACCGAGAATCCCGACTCCCAAATGTCGCATCTTCTCCGCTTCCCGCAGGTTAACCAAGCGTAGGATTCCGGACTGGAGTTGTGTGCGATTCCGCTTCGGAACAGCCCCGGCTCGTCCTCTTGGAGACAGCTGACAGCACATTAGTCACTGACATCGATTCAACCGCAGCAGACCTGTAATTGCGATGAGCATCCCAGATATTCACAGTTCACCAGTCAGGAGAGGGTCTTCGTGTTTTAAGGATACTCTCAAAGTCGTCGCAAGACCAGAATCAATTATCGTTTTATATAACTTTTAAAGCCTCCTTTGAGCATGATTTACAGATTTCCTTTTAGTTTATGATTATTGATAGGGTAAAGAATCATATTCAACCACAGTGAGTCTGGGAAACGAGCTTGGGCAAATTTGGCGTGGTGGTAAATATTAGTTCCGTAACACTTTACTTCAGGGGCCACAAATAGTTAGTAATAACTCAGTTACTACTGAACTGCAAATCATGAACAAATCACAAACTAATATAGTTGCTACTTAAGATAAAAGATGCATCATGATTCATTAATGATGAACAAACATGAGATCATTATTCAACTTGTGTTGTTCATGACTTGTTCCATTAGTAGTTTACAAAGGTTTACAGAATTAACAGATATAGATAGCAAGAAATATAATAAGTGCTTGAGATAAAAAGTCACGATTCATTAATGATAAATTAACATAAAATCAGTATGCAACTAAGACTTAGTTTGTGGTTAATTAATACATAATTAATAGTATATTACTGTAATACACTACATTGTTTGTACCGCGTCAAGCAAAGTGTCACCATTAGTTGTTTGGATTCTTTGTATGGTCAGATTACATTAAATACCTTGTAGTAAGTAAACAAGAAGCAGTTATAGATCCAAATTTGAAACCCAGGATCAAAACATGCTAAGCACAGCCTGGATGGGATGCCAGTCCATCAGTGTATATGTAGTATTATATATGTAAATGTATTATATTACTGCCGTATTGCAATCCTTGTTTTACAGCAGGGCTCCCTGTTAAATATTTCTATGCTCATTTTCAAATTTCATGTGTAGCGTTTTATAGGAGCGGAACATTAAAATGAGTAGAGTTATCTATTGTTGTCATTAGACCTAGATAATCCAAGCATGTCTAACGGCTGGCATTTACAAGCCCTATGGCCTCATTTCGAAGTCCAATCGAAACCTGTGATTTATTTCCACACGGATCTGAACCGGTTGTTAAAAAAAAAAAAAAAAACGTTGGCGTCTCTGTTGTCGTGGACATGAAACTCGGTCACATTAATAAGTCTGGCATGTCACAGGCGTGGAGATCAAAGGGTAGAATTAGTTGCCGGTGAACAAAGCTAGTAGAGAAACCTCTTTAATTGCCGGATTTGCTCTTGTTTGTAAGCAGATGCTTTAACAATTGAGCGGCACATAGATGATAATCGCTAAAATTCGTTAGGTTAGCTGGGCCCCATAGGATGTCCTCTTTTTGTATCCCAATCGATTCAGATGGATGGATTTTGTTTGATGTTGTTTAGGTCTTATTGACATCCATGTTTATTTATACATGCACTCCGAGGCAAAAAATGGGCCTAACCCAACATTGGAAAATATTATGCTTTTAATTGTCTCAACAAATCATTGGTCAAATAATTAGCAAGAATTAATAAAATGTCATCCCAGGCCCTGCGCCGCCATTTGCTCATCACTGCGCACTGCTGCAGTGAGCAGGTGGGACACGACGCGCTGAATGGGGAATTCGCTTATATGGTCTTCTTGTACACAAAGATAAAATCATGAAAAGATTGAAATGTTTGATACAAAATTCAAAGTAATACATGTGTGGGAATTCAAAAATTTCCAAAATATCTTCAGGCTATTTGCTGTTGGGACTGTTTAAAAGCTTAATGGTTTGCGATTTTGGGTCTGGCCCATTTTTTTTTCTTATTTCTGCCCATGGGGTGACCCAACGAGTAGCTCATCTACAGGGTTGCTGGTTCGAATCCCGCCTCTGCTCTGTGTGTGTGTGGAGGTAAGGAGCACATGTTGACACACTCGCCACCTCAGGGATTGGAACCCAAGTGCAGTGGTGCCGTACCTTAGCACCACACTAATTTGAGTCAGATGCAACATTTGGAAGGTTTTTCTGGCAGCCAGATTGCCAATCCTGCCACCAACCCCCAAATATTCCCGTGAAACTCAGAGAACCTGCTTGCTCGACTAGATGTAGATTAACATCATACGCAAAACGAAGCAACTGCAGGTTAAGGGCCCAATGGAGTAGAATCACTCCTGGCATTCATGAGATTTGAACCAGCAACTTCCGGATTGCTAGTACAGCTCCTTAGCCTCAGAGCCACCACTTTGCCTCTGGGTGTGGAGGTTGAAAGTTATTTTTGTGGTACAAATTTTCCTCTGGGTACTCCTGGTTTATACCTGGGTACTCCTGGTTTATTCCCGCATTCCACAGACATGCAGGTAGGCTAATTTGTGTCTCTAAATTGCCCACGATTTTTGATTGCATGTATCTGTGGACTGGCGTCCCATCCAGGGTGTCCCCTTACCTTGTGCCCTATGATCCTATGCTTAGGATAGGCTCCAGGGTCCCCGTCACCCTGACTGGGGTAAGTGGTTAGATGGATGGACGTGTCTTTGTGCTGTATCGTAGTCAGTATCAGTTCATCCATATCTCAGGTTCCCTGTGAAACAGAAAGTACCGGTATGCCTGGAATTTTCCCAGTTTAAATGCCATGTAGTCACCTTTTGTGAGGTAAAAAGAGTGTCAAGCCAACAGGCTGACAGATTGGGTGTCTCTTCCTCTAGTTTTGACGGGGGCTTCCTCCAAAAGCCGGAGGTTTTGACGCAGCATTGAAATCCTACACTTTTCCAACCCATCACGAGTCTAAAAGACGCCGAATGTCAGACTTGTATAATTGCTTCCTGAAAACAGTAGCACCATCCCATACAGTGTTTCTGTTATTACTCAAGACTGGTTTAGCAGGCCGTGATGATTAGCTGTAAATTAACTTTGTGTCATGTCCGTTTCCAAAGGTTATCGCTCAGCTCTGCGGGGGAAGGATGCCAAAGAAGGTCCAGTTAATTAACAGGTTGCAAATTCTTTAATTTCCTGATGCAGAATTGAGTCACTGCATCATAGGTTTCCCATAAGTTGACATTTTTATACAAAGCAGACTGTACCCAGTATTTTTATCACTTATATTCTGAGCAGCTCGAATTGTGTGCCTTGCTTAAGGGTGCAGCAGCAACCCAAGTGGAATTTAAGCAGGAATCCTTTGGGTTTTGAGTCCTTATTGCTTCCCAGACTTGCTGCACTTAAACTTTAGGACTGGGAGGAGGACGAGGGGGGGGGGGGGGGAATGCGGCTTGTGTTTTTACCCCGCCTGTGAAAAGGGGACCCTCCTTGTACCTCGCCTGGGGCAAGAGTTCCTCGCGCCTTCACCTGCCCGGTGA
>JAOYFF010000051.1:6902213-6939544 GCA_025773925.1 Cryptomyrus ogoouensis
TTACAGTACAAAAACAGTCACAAAACTAGCTGGGGTTAAGGCAGCAGTATAGTATAGTATAGTATAGTATAGTATAGAATATTATAGTACAAAAACTGTCAGAAAACTAGCTTGGGTTCAGCTGGCAGTATAGTGTAGTATAGTGTTGTCATATAGTATAGTGTGACATGTTACAGTACAAAAACAGTCACAAAACTAGCTGGGGTTAAGGCAGCAGTATAGTATAGTATAGTATAGTATAGTATAGAATATTATAGTACAAAAACTGTCAGAAAACTAGCTTGGGTTCAGCTGGCAGTATAGTGTAGTATAGTGTTGTCATATAGTATAGTATGACATGTTACAGTACAAAAACTATGATAAGGCCAGTTGGGGGTCAGACGGCATAAAGCCACTGATGAGACATCCAACCGCTCCCAGAAAGGCTAACGCTAACACCCACACTGTTTTTCAGCATCAGAGTCAGCGTGCTGCCTGCCATTTGAGCAGTAATGTCACCTCCATCCGTGCTTTCCGCCGTTGCCGGTGCGACCCGTTAATGGAGTGGTTCACGACACCCGGCAGGAGTTTAATCAAGCGGAGCACAGCGCCTAAGAGCCCAGCTTGCGCTATCACCAAGAGCAGGGATAGCTGGAGCTCAGAAGGTGCCCTCAGTGATACGGCGCGTTAAATAGTCAGGAGAGCTGTTCAAACGAGAGGCGATGTTTAAGGTGCCTGTCTAAAGTTGCATGAAAGATTTCCAAAGGCTTATCCAGCTCACACGAAACACTTATTCAAACCAACTTATAATTTTTATACTGCTAACACTTTTATCGGAATAATATAGGTCTGACCCCCGGTTCCACAACGGAGCCCCTCCTGAAACTAAAGCTAACTTTAGTTTGCAAATGCTTGCATCTACGCCCAACCCTTCCTGCTACGCTCCTTTTGAATGCTATTCTGTTCCTTAGGAGACCAGCACGCTTTCAGCAAATATGGAACCGAGTCTGTATTGGCCAGTAGCTGGTGCGTAAGCATTAAATTAAATATTGACAATGTGTATCGGGGCAATTTCAGGGAATGGAAGCCCTATGTGGTATAGCGTGATGCACGCCCCAAGCTGAGAGCTCTCGCTGCTCTTATAGCTTAATGAGAGCACTGCGCTAGTGCATCATTAGGTCCGAGTGAGACCTCGTTAACAAAGCGTGCAGGAGATTAGTGTACTGAGGGGAGATGACATGTCAATACTGTGCATTTTGCATGTGCAAAGACTTTCTTTTAATAGCTTTAGCACACAGTGCTTTGAAAATAATAAAATAATGAAAGACTGTAGCTATTGACCACAATGAATTGCGTTAAATGACTCACAGCAGCTGATTCACAGAATTGAGTCGGCAACGTTCCAGAAAATATGAAAAAAAAACCCAATAATCAAAATACTCATATGAAAGCAATACATACTGGGATTTTCCCAATATACTTGCACATTGATAATCCGTTCCCATATACACCCATGGAAAAAAGTAAGAGACCACTCTATATTTTTAAACAAATCTGCATTTTTAAATCCTGGTTTGATCCTGGTTCTGCTGGCAGAAGCTACACTGAGCAGCAGGTTGCTTCCAGGTTCAAAATATCTATGACAGCAGAACACAAGAATAAGATGAAGCAGGAGACACTGGGAATGACCAGAATCCAGCCAGGTAGAAGACAGAAGCGACATCCTAATGCCAGAGATGACCGTTAACTTATCCAGCAGTGCCTCATGAATCGGAGGATGACATCAAGTGACCTTCAAAAGGAATGGGAAACATTAAGTGCAGGTGTGAAGTGCACTGCTAGGACAGTTCATATCAGGCTCCTAGAAGCAGGACTGAAGACCATAAAGCAAGGAAGAAGTCCTTCATTAATGAGAAACAGGGAAGAGCCAGGCTGGGGTTTGCAGAAAAATATACATTATTCACAGACACAGACCCATAAACTGAGAAATGAGTGAAACAAAAAATTATGCTGTGGTCTCTTAATTTTTTCTGCGGCTGTACTTAAGATTTTAATGGTGACTTTGCAGTCTACTGGTCTACGTTAATGGTTTTGAATCCCTTCATATGTTGCTTTTCTCCTGAATTATCTTAGTGCAGAGAACTTTCTCCCTTTTAGCTACATGCTAAAAAATTCATATCTTTTGATTCAGACCATTAAAGCCTTTAGCTTGTCCCAGCACTCCTGTCTCGTCTCAGAACTAAAAACTGACACAAGAAGAACGAGAAGAGAAATGAAAGAAGCTCTGATCATGTAACTTTAAAAGTTTTATTTCTTTTATTTTTTTTTATTCCAGATTTGGAATGACTACAAATTGCGGTGGATCCCGGCAGAGTTTGATGGTATTGAGTATATCCGTGTACCCTCAAATAAAATATGGAGGCCGGACATTGTGCTGTACAACAAGTAAGTTATCGTGGTTATTGTATGAAACTGTCGGTATTTTGCATCCAAAGTAATGCAGATTTATTATTGGTAAAGCTGGATAATCGCTAAAGCAGCTCAGGATGGTCAGATACCTGAAGTGTGAAACTGGGATTTTATCTGACAACATTTAGTTGGTTAAGCTACGCAGTGACCACAAAACTACCTACCCCTTGTTTATTCTCAAAGTCGTAATTATAACATTTTTAAGGTTGGCTAGACCAGGGTTATTCAGATCATGGTCCTCAAGGTCTGAGCCCTACTGGTTTTCCAGCCCTCCTTTACCTGTGAGCCAGGTGTGAAGCCACTAGCCAATCAGAATTAGTAATTACTAACTACCTACCTGGGAGAACTGAAAACATGGATTTGGAATCAAGGTCCAGGTTTGAAGATCCCTGAGCTAGACCTTGAAATTGAGTAATAATGTTCATTTAGATGTGACACTCTTCTTGTTTGTCAGTGCTGTGGGCGATTTTCTGGTGGAAGATAAAACCAAAGCACTACTAAAGTTTGACGGGACGGTGACCTGGGTTCCCCCGGCCATCTTTAAGAGCTCCTGCCCCATGGACATCACCTACTTCCCCTTTGACTACCAGAATTGCTCCATGAAGTTTGGATCTTGGACGTATGACAAGGCCAAGATTGACCTGGTCCTGATCGGGTCCAAGGTCAACCTCAAGGACTTCTGGGAGAGTGGCGAGTGGGAGATCATTGATGCTCCTGGGTACAAGCATGACATTAAGTATAACTGCTGTGAAGAGATCTACCCTGACATCACCTACTCCTTCTACATCCGCCGGCTCCCGCTCTTCTATACCATCAACCTCATCATCCCCTGCCTGCTCATCTCTTTCCTGACTGTGCTGGTCTTCTACCTGCCTTCAGACTGTGGGGAGAAGGTCACCCTGTGCATCTCGGTGCTGCTGTCCCTCACCGTCTTCCTGCTGGTCATCACCGAGACCATCCCCTCTACCTCGCTGGTCATCCCCCTCATTGGCGAGTACCTCCTCTTCACCATGATCTTCGTCACGCTCTCCATCGTCATCACCGTCTTCGTCCTTAACGTGCACTACCGCACGCCAACAACCCACACCATGCCCGGGTGGGTACGCTCCGTCTTCCTGCTGGTTCTGCCCCGTGTCATGCTGATGCGTAGGCCTATGGACTATCGGCTAGCCAAAGGCATAGCCAGCATTGAGAAGAGCAGGAATAGCTCCTCTGAGCAAGGTGCCACAAACTGTCTGGAGTACAGTGAGAGCACGTTGCCCGCGGACTCCAACAAGTGCTCGTGTCGGCACACCAACAATGACTCGGATGCGGATTCTGGCAAACTGGTCCAACAGCTGAGCTCCCAGCCCATCAACAAAGTGGTGGCCTTCTCCGTGGTCTCGCCCGAGATTAAACAGGCCATCGAGAGTGTCAAGTACATTGCAGAGAACATGCGGAGTCGCAACAAAGCCAAAGAGGTACCATTTTTTTTTACTATGCATGTCGAACTGCTAATTAGCATCTAGCGCTGGGTTCCCCAATTCTGGTCCTGAAGGGCCAGAATCCAACACAGTTTGCAGATTCCCTGCTGACACATCTTAATTAATCAGCTAATTACCAGGTTTAGTAAGTGTCTCTGAACAGGGAAATCTGCAAACTGTGTAGCAAACTGGCCCCCCAGGACCGGAACTGGGGAACCTTGATCTGGTGTCTAGTCTTATCAAATAAGTGTGGTATAGGTCAGATAAAAACTAGACTCAAGAAAGGTCGAACTTAACACCAGTGAAGGAAAAGAGGGAAAAAAATACTTTTAACTCCCTTTTGAAGCTGCAGACATACATAAAATTCAGAATGAAATAAAACAGCAACCCCTACATTCTGCAATCTGTACCCCACGGCCAACCGTGACTTTGATCATGAAGAAATATGCATAAAAGATGTAGGTCTGCTTAACATTCCACAAGTAGGATTTCTTACTGTAGGATTTGCTTCCATTCAAGACCCCAGTATAAGACATAACAAGGAAAGACATGCAGCTAGTCAAGAGATGCTGTACAGCTACATTCCTACTGATTCAATATGTAGGAACGCGTCGGCTTAGTGGATTTACTTTTCAGTAGAATTGGTGTAAAGACCTAAAAAATTACAGTTAACGTCACATGGGGGGAAACAGGAAGAATACTATCAAAAATTGCGTTAGCAAGTGGTGGACATTTCTCCTGTGGCCAAAAGCTCACTGGTGTTTAGCTAGGCTCATCCTATACTTCAGGCACCTCTAATTTGCTCATTGAGTGGCACACGCAAGACAGAGCAAACGACCCCCCTTCAAGCAAGGAGATCAGTGGATATGGACTTTATTTTGTTGGGAGTTTTTCTTAAAACTGACCGTACAAAATTCCAGATACCAAATTAACAAAGTGCAGTAATATGCTTATAATGAACTCTGATGTGTAGAACGTTTCTTGGAATAGATAGAGAAACTGGAGAGTTTCTTAGTTTGTTTAGCATAGAATGAAAGATGGGGAGGTTTTCCTGTAGGGGTGATGAATATTTGCTAGAAATATATCAAGCTGTCATTCAGAAGATCTCCTAATGAGGAGCTGAAGTATCGCAGCTATTCCTTTTTCTTATGTATTCTCTCCTTTCCTCTTTTCTTCCTTCTTCTCCACTTATCCATATTCAATTCCACCCTGAATATTTACCCTCCGTTACGTAACGACGATTTCCATGCTTCTTACCCTTTTGTCACGTATCTTCGGTCAATTTTATTTTGTCGCGCTTCTGCTCTGGTCCTCATTCTTCTCCAATTCGCCTGCCTTCTGGACTGCTGTCCACCCCCCGGACGGCCTTTTATCTCACAGGTGGAAGACGACTGGAAGTACGTCGCCATGGTCATCGACCGGATCTTCCTCTGGGTCTTTGTGCTGGTCTGTGTCTCAGGGACCCTTGGCTTGTTCCTGCAGCCTCTCATTGGCTTCTTTACATAAATCCCACACAATGTCCTCCTATTGTCACATTTTAGGACTTTTGTTTGTTGGGAAACAGTGACAATGCATATGCTGTTGTAAAATGTAAATGACATAAATTTTAGAAGACCACCGGATTTTTTTGTTCATGCTGATGAATAACATTTTTGCAGACTTAGCTGTCGAATAAAAAAAAAAAAAGCATCCAGTTCCCTGGGGAGGCAATGCTAAATGAAGATGAATTCCTGTTATTTAAGTAGAGACTTTTTCAATGGAAAAACCTTATTTAATAACGAAAATGTGGATAATTGTTTACAGATTTCCACCATAAAAATGATGAATAATCATCCATTTCTTAAATTATTTTTGAAAAGCACTATTGAATATTGCTTTGAGTATATTTTAAACTTCAAAAACCTACATATAGTGAACATATGGCTATTTCCTGTTTCTCCTTTCCTCATATTTAATTAACATTAACATTAATAAAAAGCACAGCACAGGGAAGCGGGGGCTGATCTTATTTCCCTCTCGAGCACATTTCAGTGTTTCTGTTTGAATTTCTTTGACGTGCTCAGTGCACATTGCAGCCAATGCGCATATGTGCTAGAATACATTTCCCTACTTACTGAATAATTTCTGCAATATGTTCACTCTGGGACAGTCTTCCAACGTAGTGTGTTAAATGTCTGGAATATCTCCTGTAAACAAGACTGAGAAGCATGCAACGGCCATGGATTACAGATGTCACGCTTGTGATGCAGCATGGAATGTATGTTCATTTTATTAGCATTGTTGAAGGAAATGGAATCACGCATTCATGTATATTCATATGTACTGTCGGACTGTTGGATGCAACAGATTCTTCAGTGCAATTCATTACACATATTCCATGGTAGTTTGTGAATCTCCAAAATGTTTTGTTTGTTTGCTTGTTTGTTTATTAGAGACAATAAATTCATAAATTATTTGAAAGATTCTATATACTCTTGAACAATTTTAAGACCGGTATATAATATGTAAAGAAAAATAAGGATTGAGCCACATTTTATAAACAAAATAAGATTATATACCTGTTAACTGACTAAATGTGTAAGGCCTTTGAGTTACAATTATGATACACATGTAAAATGATAATTTTACTTTAAAATGTTTCTTTTCCGCTGCCTTTTGGGCATGTACTGAAGTGGAACCACTAAATCTCTTTTTAAATGTATTGTAGGCCTGTGTAGATCCGTACATTATTACCATGCTGTGTGTAGTCAGTGTTCTCATTTGCTAATGTGCTCTTAAAGGTACAGCAGCGTAGCGTTAATGGCGGCGACGGCGTGAGGGTTTTGTCGTGGCTCTCGGCGTGGCTGATGGGATCTAGGCTCATGCTCCGTACTTCGAATCAGCACAGGACCCCACAGGACACCACATGGCCAGACGGACCTTAAGCGCCAGCAAGGGAAGGCATTAAAATGGAGACCGAAGCCAGGATCCCCAGATGTTACTGCAGCTGCATAATTCCAGTGACCCAGGGCATCAGGAGCCAGTGTCCCAGTGTGCTCAAAAACACCAACACCTTCTGCTTACCACCAGTCATCAAGCCCCCCCCCCCCCCAATGCTGAAAATGAGTGAATTTATAGTGATTAAGTTATGCACATTCGTGACATATATTTCTGTTCCTTTTTTGAGTTTGAATGGGCATGGACATGCTAGTTCAGTGGGGGTCTCCAGGCGTCCAATCCCCCCCCCCCCAAAAAAAAAAGCTGTGTGTGTGCAGTGTGCATATTCTCCCAATGTCACGTGGGTTTCCCCCCTCAGTCCAAAAGCAGGCAGTTAACTGATTTGGCATCTCTAACTTGCCCATAGCGTGCCCTGTGATGGACTGGCATTGTGCCCTGTGCTGCCTGGCATAAACTGCCGGCCTCCCTGACACCCAATACTGCAGTGCTTCTCAGGGTCCTCATGGAACCCCGGACAATCCACGGATTTTAGGAGCAAAAATGTGGACTGTCTACAGGGAGCAGGGTGGGAGCAAAAACATGAACCGTCTGGGGGTCCCCGAGGACCGGGTCCAGAAACTCTGCTGTACAGGATAAGCAGCTGGGTGATGAATGGAAATCTGTGTTCCTGTGACTGTGTAGGTTAAACCTTAGTGAAGAGTCACTTTCCACCCATCTGTCTTCTGACTACTTCTCCTGGCCAGGAGGCTATCTCAGGCCTCACAGGACACAGTAGACCTTAGTCGGGATGTCAGTTCATCGCAGGGTGCACCCACACACAACCAGGGTTATTTAAATATGTCGATTAACTCTACTGTGGGTCTTTCAGCTACGGCAGGAGACTGGAGCACCCAGAGGGAACTCGTGCAACACGAGGAGAAACTTGCAAACTCAGGGGCAGGGGAGGATTAAAGCTCATGAGATGTGAAGCAGCAGTGTCACCCAATGAGCCACCAGGAACATTTTTTTTTGTACAGAAAAATATACTAATTTCTCACAGGGCATATTTGATATTAGAGTTGTTTACTTCAAGTCACAAAAGTCAAGTTATGGGCAAAAAATTAATTTCATTTCTACTTGTCAGCCTGTAGGCGTAAGTATGTTACTATTTAAGTAGAGGTGCCTGGAAATAGAGATTATGGGAAAACTATTTGAAATACGCTATCATGGAAACGTCGCTTGTATCTTCAACACGTGTGTTTGTTACCGGGGGGTGGGGGGGGGGGGGTTTAGGATTCCTTTTTGATGATGGAGCATAGGAGGGACCATAATTCATTCAAAGGGGCCATTAGCCAATGATACGTGTTGAAGTGGTGAGTGACAGGGGAAGGGGTACTCTGGGGGCCAATTGGCTTTCAGCTGGGGCCAGTGCCCCTGAGGCCCCGCCCCCCTGTTTACGCCCCAGTTTGTCACAGCCTAATTTAAGTTTGTCCCTTGTCACCATTTGTTCCCAAAAGAGAATAACCCAGGGGTGGGATTTATACCTGTGCAGAGGTGCTTGGTGTAAACAGGCCCTCGACGGAACCCAGACTCCCCAGGGAAAGTGAGAGGGCTTTGAGGCAGAGGAAACAGCCCCATGAGAGTATTTATTCTTTACAGAATATCATCGCGCTTATGCGGCCTTAACGCACCGAGCACGCCCGGTGTAAGCAGGGCTTATATTCTAGTGTAAACAAGAGCAATGAAAATGAAGCTGACTCGTTATCATTAACGACAGGCCCGCGGTCCAGGCTCTCTCCGATTTGCGTATATGTGCCTTTAAGAGATTTCTCACACCATACACCAAAAGGCGCCTCGCTTACCTGAACATCCAGAGACACAAAAGAGGCGTCACTCTGTAACGTTTCACTGGCACGGCTGAAATCAGCCGAGCGACAAAATCAGCATGAGCACCGAGTAATCTGTTTAAATGTAATAATAAGAGAGATGCCCACCTGTGCGTTTCTCTGTGGACTCGTGGGTGTGCACACTCTTTGCTGTTGGCCCGCGTTTATAGCCACTAATACCTAAGCGTCTCCGTGGACATGGAAGCCGGTTTCTGATTGGTGGGGACACATCAGCCAATGCAAGGGAGGGGTGATTAGCAGTGAATAAATATTCTGAAGCGGCTGTGTGGGCTTCCATTGGCTTGAACGATACAAATCCTCTTGGTTTGTTTAAATCTCGAATTTATGCCTCATACATAAATAGTGTAAGGAGAATGAATGATGTGCATTACAGTTGTGTGTGATTGGTTCTAAAATAGTGTTATGAGACATTTTACCACAGAATCAATATTTTAAGCTAAGATTTAATCCAGAGAGGCCCATGTGCCATCCTAGTCTTTGAGCTAACAGATTAATGCTGAAAGAGTAATGAGATCCTTTAATGAAGGACATCCAGGGCTGATGCAGACTAAAATCTTTTTGCATAATCCAAATGGACTCATTATGGGTTCATTACGGCTGGTCCTGTAGAATAGTGGACAGTGCGTTCCCAGGACACGGGATTAGATTCCGATTCACCCCAGTACTCTCCCTTATAAAAGGACAGCCGGGGCCAGCATATGTCCAGTCTCCCAATCCTGTCTGTCGCCCCCCCATTGTCATATTCCCTCACCCTAACCCTCCCCCGAGTGCAGATAAGCAGACCAGCTCTCGTTGCCTGGACTCGGGCAGTTGGAATGTCATGTATCTCTGACACGAGGACAGTTTGGAGGGGATGCGATTCTGCATGCATATAGAAAATGCGTAGGACAAAAGGTAGATCAGCTAGCATCCCGTCCAGGGTGTATTGCAGCCTTGTGCATTTTGCTGCCTGTGATAGGATCCAGCTCCCCCCCTGTGACCCTGAGTAGGATATGCTATCAGGAAATGGAAAGGTTACATCAGGAGATATATAAATGGGCTCTCAATAAACATCTTCCATTAGCTGGAATGGTTTGGCGGGGTCACTCACTGAAAAGGTGCTGTAAAACATCAGCCACTCGCCTCTGCTGCAGGACCCCTGCTCCAGTACAGGGCTGCGATGCTTTAAAATATCCATCTACATAAACCAGTAAACAGAAACCAACTTAGAAATGTGCTAGCAAATAATACCAGTGCTGTGTCTGGATGAATAAATATATCGTCACTGTCCAGTGCAAAACATGTATCCCCATAATTCCATTATTTTGAGAGGGATAAAAACACATTTTCTCATAAACTACTTTACAATGTAACGAGAGACCCTTAGCTGCACAAATAGAAACAGCTTGTTTTAAAAGGATGTAAGCGGATAAGGCAAATATGTCAGTGTTAACAAGATACAAACGAATCTAGCTTTATATTCACAATTAACAATGATGTTAGTTAGCTAGCTATCTAGCTATCAATGTTAAGTTGTTAAAGTTGGCGATATAACATCATCCGTACTAATGGCTGTCACGAATACAAATATTAACCAGTACAAACATAAATACTAGTTAAACAGATGAGTTCCTAAACAAGGGTGTAGATTTGGGTGTGGAAGGTACAGATATGTCCCTACCAATACTGTGGGGGTACCGTATGTGTTTGGGGGTGGGGGGCTGATTTGGTCCCTCCCAATGCCAGCTGAAATCAAACTTACACTGTTGTCACTTGTTCTTTTCGTTGGTTAATTAGATGTAAACGCTATCAGCAGACAGAGGATAATGGGCGTATTCCATCTATAGTCACAATCTTCAAAAAGTGGACAAACGTGGTTTATGTCAGACAGCAATGATATGTTCCATTTCCTGCATATAGATTATCTCAAAAACCTAATCTGACTGGGAAATTAGAGGTATGACTCAATGTTACTGTGACTCATTTCAGAATATAGGGCTTCATAGGAGCTGTACTTTTGCGGTGACTCTAGGTGACTCAGTTCAAGTCATTTCTAAGGTCTTATGGAGGCAGTCCAAATGGCAACATGCATTATTCAAACTGTCCCTAAATTTTTAAACATGTTTCACTCTCGGACTGGCTGCAGGATGCACATTTCATGACCGGCCTAGAGGCAGTTTCACAGATGTTGCTTTTGGGATGACAAAAATATAATTTTCCTAGAATCTATCACCTGCTGGCTCCATCCTTCAACCAAGTGCTGATGCTGCTGACAAACCCTCAGTGACATCACCATGAACATGGTTTGCTGTGATACCATCTGAACAGTGAGTTTCTTGGGCCTGAATCTTTAATCAATTGGAATCGTAACCAACAGTTTATTGGGCTCAAATCCCATAACAAAAGGAATGGTAGAATGGCAAAGTATATTGGCAATTGACTTAGAAATAACCAGCTCTATGAAAAAAGTCTTACAGTCTTTCTGTATTAGGTGTGTGCCTGTTAGATAAAAGTCTCTGCCAGAATAATACATGTAATGGTGCTTAGATGGTGTGTGAATGTTTGTGTGTGTTGATATGAGTGTATGGTCAACTAGGAACAGACATCCCAATCCGTGGTCTTCCAGAGCTGGTCCCTGTGCTTCCCAAGATAGGGTCTAGGTGCTCGGAAGATGGATGGATGGTTCGTAACGCATCAACTTGATCTTATTCGTTGAGCGAGCTCTTTAAGAGTGTGCATATATCCAAAACAAGCCTTGCGTGAGGAAGTGGGAGGAGCCTGATCATTAATAGAATGTCAACGCTGAGAACAAACAAACTCTGTAATGGTGTCATTTTAGGAGGCAAGATGTTGGTTGTGACAAGCAGAATAATGAGACTTTTATGGGAATGGGGATGTCTTTGTGTCGGAAGCAGTCCCAGACAACCATATTCACTGAACAAAGGCTGATTTTACAAACAGATGCATGATCATGGACTGCATTGTGAGGGAGCTGTACTGTATTCACTGTGAAGAACAAAGCACAGAGATGCCGTGAAGTGGTTTATAAAGTCAGTGTTTATCTATTTGATTCAATTGAAGTGTTTTCCCTACAGACAAAGCTGTGTCATTTTTCTGTAATAAGACCAGAGCAAAAGAATTAACTCTAATAACAGGTGTGTCATTCACATGCAAGAATTTTTACAGCTAACAACAATTACCACTGTGTTGTAATAACACTCTTGAAAAATTGTTCGTTTTTATTTATGGTTTTATTTTGCTTTATTTACTACCAAGAAGGTGGAAATATAGATCTTTCTAAAGGTTAAAAAATAAATACTGCTGTATTTCTCAGTAATAGTTTAATTCTCAGTAATAGTTTAATAGTATCTTCTCAGTAATAGTTTAATAGTTTCTGACTGCACTGGCATTAAAAATGCATATTGAAGCCAAGTTAATTTATCTGACATCAATAAAACATTCATTTGCACTTCCTAATGATGAGTCATTAACACCTTTGAAAGTACTTTGACACGATAAGTGCCTTTTAACAGCCAAATTGTTCAAAATGCCTCAAAGACATACGGAGATGATTAGACACAATGAAATTTGTTGGCTTGGCGGGAGTTTGGCTCTGACCTTTCTCAGAGTGTCAATTCCATTCATTCACCTAAAATGGCATCTACCTCAAATGCCTATACACTCTTTGTATTGCTGTGGATACACCCAGTGTGACATTAAAATCACTACAACTGAAAATAATTATGATAAACTATGAATGTCGTGTTTTCTCTAGAGGCTGCTTCTGGAAGCATCTGTGCAGGTCCTATGGTACGGTCATCGGCTGTTCTCCGCCAGACTCCAGCCATTCCAGCAGTTTGATGTTCTTCCGGGCTCGTGGGTGTTTTACTTACACAAAAATGCTCTGAGGGCAGAACAAAAAATGATTGGTTCAGGGAGATAACCAATCAGATTGTCCAAGCACTCCCCCCAGATTCCGCCCTTGTATGCAGTTAAAGAAAATTATGTTTGAATGACCTTCTTGTACGTGTAAAACTATGTTATTACGTCTGTCGAAGTGCGACAGCTTAGCCACGTCAGCACCTCCCACCCCAGTGTTTACAGTAACCATCTACTGTTCCCATGAATATTTTGATTTGATCTCCAGCATATTGTTTTGGGCTAATTCAGCTGGTTGGTCAAATTGAACAAAATCGTGGAATGGCTGAGGTACCCTTGAGGACGTTCTTCTAGCCATCCAGCAAGATACCAGTCATGTTCCGGAGAACAAAGACATTCCTCGTAGTTTTTGTTGCGTCACTATTGATTTGCACGTTTCAATGTTGAATTCTTTTTTTTTCTGAGCAAATGTGCATTTGCTACCCAGATAAAAAGTGTTTTTGCCTAAAAATGGCCTTAGACCCAGCTGTACAGTTTGCGTCGCTCATGAATTCTGCTGATAGCCACCCCTGGTATGCACACCTCTGCTGTCTATTTTGGTTCCAGTAACAAATATTGGGAGTTTCTGCTTAAAAACATCTTTCCCTCATCCACTGCAGTCATCTTTGGACGGCCTGTTCTTGACACATTTCACGCACCGTCTCAGCAATCCAGCTACGCCCAAAGTCTCACGAGTTTCTTTTCTGGTCACTTATCTTCCTTCCTAGATTTCTAGGTTTTTCTGTTGTTTTTTTGCTGTCAGATTCAAGTCAAAGACATCAAAAGATGTTTCAGAATACCGCTAGATCTTCACGCTGTGACAGATCAGTGCAACCATGTGTGGAATTAAAAGCTCCTGTTACAATCTAATATTTATATTTTATACTATTTTCTCATCTTTAATTAGTCCTCATTTCAGAAGTAAAGCCTGACATTGCAGTACTTCCCAACAACCATCTGTTTTAACACCAATGAAAAGTAAATTGATTCATATTCACATATTTATAGCTCAGACGTGTAATAAATTGAAAGCTTAGCTGGTCCCCACACAAGGATAAGGGTCAGAAAATGCTGACTGAGATAGTTGGGCCTGTTTATGTCTGTCTCTGCATTTGGCTGGACAGCTCCCTGGCAGTGCTGACACTGCACGCTCACCGAGGGCCGTGATGCATCGAGTAACCAGGGCCGCCCGCGATTGGCTGGATGTCGGGGTGTAAATGGGAGCACAGCTGAGACAGCCTCAGGTGGAAGAAGGAGAAGAACTGGTGCGAAACCAATCAGTCGTCCCTTATCTCATTTTAATTTTAGATTTGCGTGGAAAATGAACAAACAGTGATGTCTGGAAGTTTGTGAGAGATATAGGGGTGGCCGTATTTTCATATATCGTAGAAAAAGATAAGATAAGATGAAATTTATTGATCCCATGGGCAAATTGTTTTGCATATAGCAGCAAGGTAAATAAAACGACTTTATGGGCCAGAGGATTTATGGTAGAAACTTTAAATAACTGCACAAACAGCTTAGACGTCATGGACAGATGCGCTGTTAAATTACACTGGTCACATTTGTGGGGGTGTGCTACCTGAGACTGGCTCTTGGTTCTGTTTTAGTATTTTTATTATATTAATAATAAAACTTAGAATGTTTTCTGCCTTAGGGGCAAATCATAATGTATGCAAGAACCTGAATACAACAAATCATTCACTTACTTATTCCTGGCATTTTCTTCTTATAATATCTAAGATTCTAACTGTATTTGATTAAAAAAAACACTTATCCTCTCAGCTGTATAGCGGTTAAGATGTTTTATGCGTTTTTTTTTTTTTTTAACAAAAATGGGAAGCAGACTAGCTGGGTTGATGTGTTATTGCGCTTAATAAAATATTCACACTCGTTTGGAAGAGAGCGGAGTCGATCTGCATGCATCATCTTGCACAGTGTGAGTGTAAACGCCTCCTCTATGGGAAATTGCATGGGAGCGCGGCCTTACAGCTGTTGTTGATACTGCATGCACAGGGGTCTGTCTGAAAGCGATTTCTCCTTCCAGTTCATTACTAATTGACCAGTTCCTGAGAAACACCTAGCCTACAACCGCAATTGCTGCCGACACAACTGGAGCAGAAAATTGAAAGAACTTAATTGTGATTAACAGGCTCTTGCTCACAAATGAATTTTTCTGGGGGCTCAAACTTGCCCTTAAGAGCCACACTCCTATTTGAGTTTTCCAGTAAGCTACAGCTATTATGTGATATGCTATAGTCATCACTGTTCTGAAATCAAATCTGAATTTCACATTATAAAGCTACTTTGAATTGTTTAGTTCAACTATACTACATACGCACAGTAGGATGATTCTGATCATTCTAATAGAAATTACAGCGGAGCCTAACCTACAGTTAGCTGAACACAGCCAGTCACTGTCTCTCATCTTTTTCTAGCCAGACAAACAGAAAATGTCAAGATACAGTCATATGCCGAGTCTATCTGACAGGTGTTGGGATTCTCCTGGACTTCTTGAAGCGTTCGGGCTCAAACACTAGGAGGTGCTCTTTGTGAAATTTACAAGCTCCAGAGCCACAAATAGTGTCTTATATAAGGAGTTTTATTTACGCCCTGGGAAAACTCTGCTCTGTGGTACATTTTCGCCTCAATAGATGGTTCTTCGCTAGCAAAGACAAATGCTCGTTGTTTGTCCTTTCCGCTCTTCATTCCTCGACTTGCGTCAGCTTGGGAAGAATAGCAGACACAGCCCTGATCCCTGATTTTCTTTTATTTTCAGCCTTCAAACCCAAGGAGCTCTCACAAAAATCGCAAACAAGTCAATAGCTGTAAGTAGGCAAAATAAAGGGAAATATTTATATTTTTTCAAGTGGGGCTGGCATTCTTTGGTAAATTGCTACCTTTATTCTGAACTTTTTCCACGCGTTTCCGTCTTTGTCCCACAATTCCATACTAAAATGAGAAGCCGTTACTGACGGAGCAGATGAACCAGGTCGCTTGTGCACATTCCAGAACTCTTCATGGGGTTCTCGTGTTCGGACCACCGAAGTAAATCAGGTCAGGCACATACGCTTATGAGAACATAGGCTGGGGTATAGCCCCTAAGCCCCCGCCCCCCCACCATCAGCTGCCTCCTGCTCCCAGCAATACGGCTGAGCGTGTGGGCAGGGGTGGTTATAGGATTTTTTAAATGGGGTGGCACCAGAGGCGGACAGTTGAGATCCAGAAAGTAAAAAATCCAAACCAGGATTTTTCTTTCATCCAATCAGTTGAGTACTCTGATTGTGACTCGTTATGCTCAACTGGTTGGTTGAAACAAAATCCTGGATTGGATTTGCAGTTTCTGGACCTGAAATGTCCACCTCTGGGTGGCACAGGGGGGAACCAATCCTCAGTCAGGGGGACTCAGGGGGGGACCAATCACCAGTCAGGGGGACCCAGGGGGGGACCAATCGCCAGTCAGGGGGACTCAGGGGAAATCAGAAAATTCCATCTGAAATAAATACAGCATTGAGAATTGGCTTAGAAAGCATTGAACATGACTTGATTATTATTATTATTATCATTATTATTATTGACCTATGTGCCTATAGAGCATAAAGTGTTATCCGTCGGCCCTCCAACGTGCATGTTTTGATTTGTATAATTCACGTTGTGTCTCTTTTCCTGTTTGAAAAATGTGGTACCATGATTCTACCTCCCAAATCAAGCAGCTAAGCTCTGATCCAATGGCACTGAGCATTGTCAAGTTTACAGGCAGCGAATGTCACAGAATCAGGGAGCATTTGACAGTGATCTGATCCAGTGGCGTTGGGCATTGTCAGATTGACAGTTCTTTAGGCCACTGGCAATGGGGGAGGGACACCAGGGGGCCAATGATATTTCAGGTGGGACTGCTGCAGGTTTCGGGCTGATGCAGCCTCGCTGTGATTGGCTATACACCCATTCAGGTAAGGAGCCAAAAATCCTGGCTGAAGTTCATGCTTGTTAGTGGACTGTCTCTGAAGTTTTATACAATATATTTAAATAAATCTTTTTTAGGTGAGGTGTATGATGTAAAGTATGTGCTTGAAATGACATTGCAGTGTTACCTTCTTAATCCTACATATATTAACCTCTCTGAATGAATAGATGATCTTCTGTAATGGTGTACATATTTATTTCATTGGCAGCAGGAAAATAGCAGCGTGCAACCGAATGACGCTCCTGTCAGAGCTGCATCCATCCATCCATCTTCCTGCTGCTTATCCAGGTCTGGGCTACGAGATGATAAATATACCCATATCACATATTTTCCTTAAGCACGCCCGTTAAATGCTGTATCAGCACTGTTCTGCTAAGCACATTTCCAGTCTGCAAGCTCAGCACCACTTAATACCTCCCTCCCCCTTCATGGCCTTTAACATGGACAATAAAACAACATTATCTCCTAGAATGTGTCTGCTAAACATAGCAGCCTTCATGACAGCATAACCACTCTGAGATGTAACAGAAGGTCATTGTGTCAATGGGACAGGGCAGCGTGGCATGAAAATGACAGTCCGACGTAGCATCAGCTGGGAGATAAATCAGAGGGACAGTGTGTGAAACGTCGCTTGACTTTGGATTTTGTTATGCTTTTCCATGCGAGAGTCTTTTGAGTCTTGGCTCAATTGAGGGCAAATGTGCTCATGTAGACACTGTAGAGAGTCCCAAATAAATCAGCCTCCTTAATATCATCATTAAGCTCTTCAGCTACTTACAGGGCAATTTTGACAAAATATATTTTATACCATAAACAGCATGCATTGGCTTAAGATGAGTTGTGTTCAAAGCCTTTATGGAGCAACGGAGGACTCAGCTGCCTGAGGCGCAATATTGTGGGCAGGTGTGACAGTTAAGAATTTTTGCTCTTAGCCACCTGAGTTAGTTCAGTAAAAATTCTAGTCCCACATGCAATTTTGTTTTTACTAGCTAGCGGGGTAATGTTGGGCTTCTTGTACTCTCCCATTGTCTAAATGACTTGCCTCGGGCGGCTGGATGAGTTTAATTCCTATCCCTGGTCGTGGGTAGACTACGTCAGATTCTCAAAGTATTGCTTCATCGATATAGCTTTATGCTTCCCATCCTCGACATGCCGTTTTATGATGTTGCGTGATATAAACTTCCTGGGGAACTCGTTACGGAGGAAAAGGGTCTGGACGATGACATTTTAATGAGGGAGAGCCTTGCCGGTTTCACGGCTCGAGCATAGGCGGGCGCACAAGTCGATTTCTGTTGAAAGGAGTAGAAGAAAAAAGGTCTTTCAGTGTTTTTTTTTCTGTGTTTGAGTGTGTTTACACTCTGGTAATGACATGCAGGAGGCTGGAGTCACCGCAAAGTGAGGTGGGAAGAGAAGAGATGGAGGAGTGAGAGAGGAGCCAAGGAAAGCGCTAACAGGGAGGGCTCCCTGTGTGATGCAAGCGGGAGGATGAGGCTGGAGGCCCGCGGGCCTCGGACCAGCTGCTGCCTCCAGCACCTTAATTACCCTGGGATTGGGAAGGGACTGGGGAGCAGACCGTCTCTGATGATGCGTCCACCCTGCCGTCGTGGCTCCAGCTGCATAAACACACTAACGCACGCGCACCTCAGGGCACTCTGCTCCACCCCAGAACCCTCCTCCTACTGACAGCTACAACTGTGCATTTCACAAAGAGCTTTATACCAGTGTCTTCCAATCTGGCCCCCAGGGACCCACAGACTGTCTGTATTTTTGCTCCCTCCCAGCTCCCGCTAGGAAAGTAGCAAAAACGCGGACTGTCTGCAGCTCCCCAGGGACTGTACTGGGAAGTGCTACTTTGGGGCAGCATGTGGCTCAGTGGGCTACTCCTGTGTGCCTGTAATCAGACGGTTGCCGGTTCAAACCCAGCCTCAGCACATCTGTGGGTCCTGAGGGACTGGACTGGGAAATTTAAACCCTGGAAAGTCTGTCTGTAAAATGGAGGAAGATCTGTGTCAGTTCCCAAGAAAAGGGATAAAGATAGATATGATGGACCATCAGGCCATAATCAACCACAGAACTCTTGAATACCACAGTCATGCAGAGTTATACATCCCACATAGCAATAATTCACTATCTCACACCAGAAACCAAGACCTTCCTCCTAAGCTGATTTTTACTGCCTGTGTGGGAGTCATTGCATCATCTGCATATAGTTTTTTGCCATATGTGGTCGTGAAGGTCTTTGGCACAGCCAGCAATACTGGGCACCCCTTAAACACCCCCCCCCTTTCACCCAGTGCTGATAAAGCCCTAGCCAGGCTCCATCGCCGGTAAGCTTCACCGCCAATCGGCTGGCTAAGGCAGCGCCCCCTCAGAAGATGCCGCCCTGGGCAGCCGCCGATGTCGCTTAATGGATTAACCAGCACTGCCTTCCCCTGATGTGGAAACTGGTTCAGTGATATTATTATGGGAAGAGTGTTCAAACTGGATGTCTTGGTGGGGTTTCCTTCTGGTACTCCGGTTCCCCCCCACAGTCCAAATACATGCCGAGGGGCATCATACTCAGTGGTTTACTTTAATTTATTTTAATGTAGCCTCCACCCACTGTTAGGGCCGTATGCTTCACAGGGTGGTGCTGAATGAATGTCTGCGAGTTCCTTCCCATGGACTGGTGTCTGGCACTGGTGACTGGGCCAGTCCCACAGCTTGTGCACCGTGACCCGGCTTCAGACTCCAGCTGCATAAGTGGTCTCTGAAAACGGACGGATACAATGGATGCAGTTCCAGGTTTACATGAACTTAAATAATGCATGCTTTCATAAAGGCACCAGCCGCCATTAGCTAATGCCCGTGCCTTTTAACTCGCGCGAGAATGATGCACAAACCTACACAATTAGCACGTGCGACTGGATGGCACTGCCTCCTGCAGTATGATAAATGGTGTGGAGAGCTGGGGTTTCCTCCTACACCTTCTTCCCGTGCAGCTTAGAAAACAGGAAGTGATGTAGCTCCATGCCGGCTGTATGCGCAGCGGTGTTTGTGAAATCCATTTTATTATGCAAAAAAAACTCATTACCCTGTATTGTGTTGAAAATCTGCCTCTGAATATAATAAATAAAATTAAAATCTTTGCAGTCTGGGCCAATACAACACACAGCATTTAAAAAACATTATATGAACATTTTTTCTTGACAAAACTGATTATAGATACACAAACTAACTGATTACACGCCCAGCTAAGTAGTCTTAGACATTTGCAGAACTCCTGCCTGTTGGCCCCACGATTCCACATCCATTCTCCGGCTGGTGCTATGCCCCACTCATCCTCAACCCATCCGTCAGCCTTCCGCTCATCCCCTCTGCCTTCTTCCTCCATTCTCCCTTCATCTTCCCCGCGATGCTGTTACCATTGGCTGCCCGTTAAAAGCGCCGTACCCCCCCTCCCAGACCTCCTCTTCCCCGAGTCCGCCCCTCCCTTTCGGCCGGCTTCTCACCATCCGCCGGGTCGCGCAGCCACATCAATGGGACATCAGTGCGGGGGAGGCGGCGCTGATAAGCAGAATAACGGCGCGGCGGATAAAGTGTCTCACGGTTGCATTGGATGTCCCCGGGCGTCTTCGCGGAAACAGCATCGCTCTCGGGCTGCTCTTCTCCCTTTGCGTCCCGTCCGATGAGAATGAAGTAGCCCGGGCTGGGAGGTGCCGCTGTGCGGGAAGGTGCCATGAAGTTGGCCGCTGCCCTCCTCTGCGCGGCGCTCTCGCTGGCCGCGGCCACCGTCCGAGGTAAGCCGGATGAAAGCCGAGTGAAAACCGGGTGAAGATGTCACTGTCCCATCGCGTCCACATCGCGCACGTTGCCGGGTCCCCCAGTCCGGCTCGTCGCCTTTGTGATCAACCGTCTTCGGTAATTTAAAAGTAGCTTTTAGTGATGATGGGGATTGATTTTCACGTGCGGTAGGTGCTCGGCTAAATACAAATGACAGTGATCGATTACCGCCTGCTTATCAGCATTGTCATCCGATAAAGGGACGAGGCGCCAGTGCACCTCATACTCAGCGCTTATTCCAAAAGAACGAGAAGCGGATATTCTCCTGAAACCGTCCAGAATTGCGAGAAATTATTTATTATTAATCGATAGATGTGTAGCGCCCTCATCTGGGATGAACTGTTGATCCCGGTGTTTTTTTTTTCTTGTGGACGAGAGGTTAGAATAAGGATGGATAGATGGATGCAATAATCTTCGCTAGTGATGTTTAATTCTTTGTTCGGGTATAATGTTTAAAATGCCATTGGTTACCTGCTTACAAATAGTATGAAGTTGAGAGCAAAGAGGGAATAGCGCATTAATATAGATCCCGACAGCTGGAGCACTTGAGTCTGTCCTTTTACCTTCTGTTCCAACATTGTGGTTTATGAGCTGAAGCCGGATTTTTATTCCCATTTCTCGTTTTATTCTGGTGTTATAGGTACATTATGGGAATGTTGTGATTATACGTATTTGACAAATTAATATGTACTTTTTGTTTTTATTAAATAAAGTGTCAAAAATAGCCATGAGAGCTAATGATTAAACGTCATGTTAGAATGAGAATGACTTTATGAGCAGAGCAGCCTGAGAACAGTGGGATTTCATGTTGGTGCTCTGCAGCTTTTATTAAGCTGTTTGGAGGAGATGACCTGAGGATGTGTGAATACTTTATATTCACTAAATGCCCTTTGCAAACGCTAAAGGCTCAAATGAATGTGCAAGCAAAAAAATAAATAAAAAAAATAGGTGTGTTTAGGCAATTTAGCTGCGGAACCTGTATTATCTGATGGATATTCATTGTTCAGGACTTAATGAGGATTTTCAGCCAAACTCTTCGATTTTCCTCGGCCTTCGAGGGGTTTGCCTGAGCCTGCATGCCGCATTCAGCTGGATCTGGCGGGACGTCCTGCTCCAAACCCATTCTGTATGCCGCTTTCCATCTTCCTCTTCTTAATCACCGCCTTGACTGAGCTCCAGGACTTGTCACAGCCTTTTCCTAAAGATCTTTTAAAAGCCCATCAGCCCTCAAAGGATATTCATGCTGACTCCGTCACACCACTGTGGCACCCCGCAGCTGGGGATACTTGGAGCCCCAGAGCTTATTTATGATTCACAAGAACGGGGTTCTTACCTAATAAATGATTTCTAGGTCACCTGTCCATTTTCCTTACATCGCATGTTTGCAGCGCCTTGAGTAATTTAAAAAACTGTGAATATCACAGTTGCAGTGACAGTGTGTAGCTACTAGACAAGATGCAAACGAGACATTCTTCCTAGGACAGGTTAATTACTGCAGATCTCTTGGCACAGAGGGCACCTGTTCAGTGGAACTGTCCGCAGAATCGGGACTCCTGTACATTTAGTGGGACATCGGAAAGGCACGATTTCATTACTGGGTCTGAGGTCCCCTCTATGGTGCCACACAGTGACTAGATGCGTGGTGCTTCCTCTGAAGGGCCTTACCACACTCCTCCAGTGGATGGCCCCCTCACAGCGCCCCCTCTGGGCTGCTTCCCTGCCTCACTTCCTGAAGAATTTCTCGTAATTGATTGGAGGTCGTGTCGGCCGGCCCACTGTGCATCACTCCCAGGTCTGGCACGAAATTTCTTTGACCGGGTCCCCATGACGCACATACCCTCCCACCTGCTCCGCCCACAACCCCTCCCCCCCCCCCCCCCCCCCCCCCCCCCCCCCCCCCTGCCCCCCCCCCCCCCCCCCCCCCCCCCCCCCCCCCAGGCCCGGATCTGGAACAACTGGATGGCTGACATGTGTGTCCATACTGCAAAAAAAAAAATGGGTCGGTTGATTATTCTGAAAGAATATTCTAGTGGTCATCTATCATGTCCTTGTAAGTTTCACATAAAATGCATTATTACCTGCACTGTAATGCACTTGGCTTTTAATGGGGTTTTTTTTCACTTAACCTTGACTGACGATATCAGTGGAATCATTCCTAAGTGATCTGTAGGGAACTGATAGGCCACATTGAAGCCCTTATTGGGTTTTCCGAAAAAGCCGCAACCACAGTGCCAGTCATCGTTCACAAGCATCACAGCGGTGATTCAGATGCTGATTGTGCTGAAGAACTGCTTCTCCTTCCAGCCTCACGACCCAAACACGTGTCCTTATGCACACACGCGGTAAACAGCCCTCCTTCCTGGCAAACATGCCCATAACTAAGGTCTCTGCTGCTGCGGTTCGCAGCATAACTGCATTCTCGCTACACCCCAAGAAAATAGCCGTCCCCTCGTGAATTCTTGCAGAAGATGTCCAGTGCAGTCCCTGGTACATTTATGTATTATTCTGCTTATTTGTTTGCACTGTTCCTGCCCGGGGCTTGATAAGCGCCGTGCGCCGTCGAATGAAGATGCTTTCAGAGTAGCTCATTCCCGTGAGATGCTCCAAGGGTGCACGCCCATCTCCGGGACTCATTTACTCGCTGAAATTTCGGCTGTCTAAATAAGTCGTTGCCTGCTTGCCCTGCCAACCCCTGTCTGAATAACCAGACTGTAATTAAATGAGGATTCACAACAAATCATAACAAATGTCGAACCAAGGACTCATTAGCGAGCTGTGTTTTAACTCGCTTTGCAAAGAACTCCCTTTGCTTTAGAAAGTGCCTTTTCTGTGAATCATTTGACACTGTACATTGGGTGCTCTCAAGCATAGTTACACTGGTGGTTTAAAGCTGGGTAGCAATTTAGCTTGAAAGCACTAAGGTTGAGGGTTCGATTCCTGTCCTGGATCTGTGGGGACTTTCCATGGGATTCCTGCAGGAGCTTCAGTGTTCTCCAACAATCCACGTGTGGTTAACATGCGGGCAGCGTGTGGCTCAGCAGACTCAGATCAGAAGGTCGCTGGTTCAAGCCCAGCCTCAGCAGAAAGGTCACATGTCCATGGGCCCTTGAGCAAGGCCCTTAACCCCCAGCTCCCCTGCTTGGTGATGAACTGGAATTCCATCCTATGTGTCTCCTGCGATGTACCCTACCGGTCCTTACATAGGGTTTCATTATGGTCGTGATCCTGTACTGGATAATTAGATTTCGAACAGCGTTTCCCAATCCAGTCCTCGGGGACCCACAGCCGGTCCATATTTTTGCTTCATCCGGGGTCCCTGCCACATTTTTGCAAAAACTTGGACTGTCCGTGGGTCGCTGAGGACCAGATTGGGAAACACCGATTTAGAAGCTGGATGGATGTTATTTGGTTATTTGCTTGTTTTGGCTGGACTCTCATCTCTACCACTGTACAGGTAGAATGTTCTAGCTTTAAATGGTACACCTCACTCTTTCCAGCAGAGCTCCTCACACTGACTTACAGACTGGAATACCTAGCATTGAGTGTATATGATAATCGACCTCAGGAGGTGAAGTAATTGTGACAGACCATTGACTTTCTTGATGTTATCGCTAAACTACTTGTGGAAAATGGTCATCAAATTTTTGCTGATACAGGAATATTCAAGAGCGGTTTGATGGCTTGGTGGTGCAGTGGGACAGAATTGTAGGGCACCTGCAGGGGTGCAGGGCTGGACAGAGAGAAGATGGTTAGATGGGTGTGAAGATGCGTCAAAAGAGAGATGCTGTCAGGCCCAGTTGGTGACAGTCAGCCTCAATGAGCTGGTTATGGAGCGTCAGAGAACTGGTACAGCACTGGGCATCGGTTAGGGGTGTATTTGTATACAGCCAGGCCTGAATGGATGCGGTGGGACACTGAACGGATACAGTGGGACAGCACTGGGCATCGGTTAGGGGTGTGTTTGTATTCAGCCAGGCCTGAATGGATGCAGTGGGACACTGAACGGATGCAGTGGGACAGCACTGGGCATCGGTTAGGGGTGTATTTGTATTCAGCCAAGCCTGAATGGATACAGTGGGACACTGAATGGATGCAGTGGGACAGCACTGGGCATCGGTTAGGGGTGTATTTGTATACAGCCAGGCCTGAATGGATACAGTGGGACACTGAATGGATGCAGTGGGACAGCACACTATTCGCACCTAAAGTCTTTTTAGTGTAAACCAGTGTTTCCCAATCCGGTCTTCGGGGACCCATAGCTGATCTATGTTTTTGTTGCCTGCAAGCTCCCTGCCAGACAGTCTGCATTTCTTCTGGGAGCTGGGAAGGAGCAAAAATGTGGACTGTCTCTGGGTCCTCAAGGACCGGATTGGGAGACACCGGATCAAAGAATCGCTTCAAGAATTTTGCAGACGAATTCGCAATTCAATTTCCATTCGTAATTTTCATTATATAAAGTTTTGCACAGGGGAAGGGGAATTATAAATGTCCTTAAACCTGGTACAGAATCACTGGATTGGCGGTTATTGTGGTTTTGCTGTTGGAGGGAAATCTTGGCTGTACGACAGGAAGTGACAGGCGCAGATGTGTGGCATGTGACATTCTCGCTGGCTGGGATCCACTTCATTATGGAGATGGGGAGATGAGGAGCTTTTGGCCCCCCCTCCGCCAGTTTCAGCAAGTCCACGCCTGTTCTACAATCCCTGAATGTTTTTGCTAAATTAGGATGTATTACCTATAAGCCAGAACACGCCGTGCACGAGTTCCAGAGATAAATAATGGCTGGTATATGATTTTCTGTGTCGCTTATCTTGCCAGGGCTGGAATGGGATCAAAAATCGTCCTCGGTCTTTGGGGTCCCCCACAGCCCCATGGGAAATTTTGCAGAGTGCGGGGAGGGGGGCATATTCATCGACCCAATAAAACATTCAATACGCCAGTGCCCAGTCTAGCCACATACTTTAGTAAGTGTTTTTAGCACATTATTGCTAATATCTATCACTCTGTTTCCCCCACACCCTGGGCAGCCCTGGAGGATTTCGTATCCCTGGCCGAGATGGAGGACTCCCTCCTGAGGAACCTCTTCCATGGATACCAGAAATGGGTCCGGCCTGTCCTGCACGCGAACGACACCATCACCGTCCGATTTGGCCTCAAGATCTCCCAGCTGGTGGACGTGGTGAGGACGTGTTCCCTCTTCCAGATAGAGCAACAGATGGAGTCTGATTGTCCTCCAGGAAGCAGATGGGAAGCTACATTGTCTTTATAAATTAATATCACTTAAAGTACAGACTCACCTTTTAGGGGATGCATTAGACACTGATGTATATGGATCGTTATGTACAGTAGCCATTAAAAGTATGGACACACCTACTCATAGAAAGGTTTATTTTTACTTTTTTCTACATCATTTAAAAATAATTATAAAGACATCAAAATTATGAAAAAGAACTTGTGTAAAATTATGCACTGATCAAAAAAATGTTAAAATAATGTTTTGTTGGGGGCAGCTCTGTAGGTCGGGACTCAGAAGGTAGCTGGTTCAAATCCCTGGTTCGGCAGAGTGATCCAGCCATTAAAGCGGTAATGTACACCATGGGCGTAAATTACGGGGGGATGGGGGGGTTGTAGCCCCCCCAATAAATCAAAACCCGCTAATACCACGCCCCCAATAATCATGTTTCCTCCATAATGGGTGGAGACCTCAACCCCCCCCCCCAATGTTCCAGCCAAAGTTACGCCCTTGATGTACACAGACTCGTAATATTGCTCATTACAAAGATTTTCAGGAACGGAACCGATGCAGTACAAAAGTGCGACGACAGCTCATTACCGCCACCTTTGGTTGGTTGTGGGAACTACGTCTTGGTTCTGTAGACTTACTGAAGCAAAACACCCCATGATAGTATGATAGGCCTACAACCCAGCGCGTGACTCACAGGCATGGAGGCGGGCATGGGGGGCATTCATGTCATAACATTATTACGTGATTATAAACCTGACTGAAGACAGATTAAATCCAACCCGTCGCATGTTGCATTCATCCATACATATTCCAGAAACTCTTATCCCAGAAATACATTGCTGTTGCACCAAATGTAATTTTCTTATGGGGCATTGAAGGAAGAAGGGAATCGGAATCGATTATAAAAAATTAAAATGCTAATTAGACATACTGTAAATAGAAAGGATCGCGAGTATACAGGGGGAGCCGATGACGTGCGATGTACAGGAGGACAGCCGGCGCAGGCCTTCTGATGAGGAAAGCTCTGGGGGTAATTTTAAGAAATTGGCTATTTACTTTTTGCCTGGAGGGGAATCAATCCCGCGGCGGCGTGTGGCCGTGCGTTGCGTGGTAAGCGATGAGGAGGGCCGCCGTAAATCCATCCGGAGCTGTCCGCGGTGCTGAAATATGCCGCCCGGCGAGGCGCTATAACTCAGCGGCCGCGGGGACGGAATGGCGATGAGGCGGCTGGCGGCTCCCGCTGCTCGCGATGCCCATATTTACTCACCCATTTATTTACATGTGTTTTCCAGTTCGCCACCAGAAACACTTCATCTGGGATTAAACACTATTATTTAAATTCACATTATTTAAACACATTTATTACGCGTATTGGTCATAGGAGAATTCTGCTCTTTTTTCTTATTACTTCAGTCACCTCGTACATTTATTCCCGTCTCGTTTAAACCACATATAATATTATACTTAAGCCATTAAATCGTGTCGCCCGCCCAATACCAAGCTCTCTCATACACCCCGAGTCATAACTATAAAATACAGCCGATTCCATAAGGGAGTCTCTCTCCCGTTGACTTCAGATAATTCAGCACAAACATTTTCATTCATCTTCTTTTGTTGTGCATGTTTTGATGACTGTATATGAGAATCAAGCCTCAAATCAATATGATGCACCTTCTTTTATGTCTAATTTACTCACACCTTTTTCCCTTGCTGCTTATAAATTCTCAGTTTGCATCTTTTTTTTGGGGTTTTTGTTGTGAGGATTAAGGTGTTTTCCTGATATAAAACACAGATTGGACGTGAACTGTTTTGCTTTTATTTTTATCAAACACTGTCCCTCATCTATTACATCAGTGTCTGTCCACGGTAAAATCTGACCCTAAAAGTGAAATAAACAACGTTTCTGTTGAGAATTATATTTTGGAAGCATTGAGCCACTGATAAAATGTGGTGTCTTGAGTCCTGTTACATATAATAGCACATTTCTGAGTGTTCTGGCCTCACTGGTTCAGTACCCAGCAGTCTGCCATTTCATCCCAAGTGCAGCTTTTTGCGCGCCCGCCTGCGTGGCATCTCCGTGGTTACGGCGATGACATACCAAACTGGCTGCTAATGTAGTCGAGAGACAGCACGCTGACTCTGTTTCACTCTTCTGTTTACGCAGGATGAGAAAAACCAGCTTATGACCACCAACGTCTGGCTGTGGCAGGTCGGTCTGAAGTTCGACACCTACACTCTGCCGCTGAATCCTCTCTACCCTTCCAGTTATGCCAGTTTGCTCATTATCCCACTTCTTTAGTCAATCTTCTTTTATAATCCCTCTGTTGCCATTTACATCGTTTTGTGGTGTATACACCTTCTTTTAATGCCTGACATATGCTGTTTTTTAAACCTGTCAGCATATGTTGCTTCTTTTAAATCCATACATGACATTTTGCATGATATTTTTAAAAAATCTTATAGTATGTCACTTATTTTTAACCTTCCTTGTCATATTATTTATGTCCTATACCTCAAATGTGAATATGTCGCTTTCTTGAAAGATTACGTAATGGGTTTGGCGTCTTTGATGCTGGTTTGATGGTGAAGGTCACTGGTCTAAAATGGTCCTCAGGACACTTCGCATTCTGGGCTAAAAATGCCACATCTTCCACAATATTCCCCCATATTCTGTTCAGGCAATGAGCCAGTGTGTTATTGTGTGTGAGTGGAATATAAATTCCAACAAACAAACAAACAAACATAGTGGCAGTCTGTTTGTGATGTGAGGGTATCCTTCCTTTTCTGGCCTTTTGTCTATCCAGGAGTGGGTCGATTATAAGATGCGGTGGAACCCAGAAGATTATGGTGGGATCACATCCATCCGAGTTCCTTCAGAGACCATCTGGCTGCCTGACATCGTGCTGTATGAGAAGTGAGCGCCGTGTGCCTTTAAGTGCGGAACTGACAGGTTGATGTATCGATCTGGTGTCTTAGCAACAAAGCTATTTGTAGGGTGTAGATATATCTATTCAGTGGAGGTTCTCTGACCACTTGTGAACAGTTAATTCTCCTCCACTTCCTCAGAGTATCTCCTGTTATCACACCCTCCGTTTTCCCGTCCTTAGCGCTGATGGACGCTTTGAGGGCTCTCTGATGACGAAAGCGATCGTCAAGTTTAACGGCACCGTTACCTGGACGCCCCCAGCCAGCTACAAATCCTCCTGCACTATGGACGTCACCTTCTTCCCCTTCGACCAGCAGAACTGCTCCATGAAGTTCGGCTCGTGGACCTATGACGGCCACATGGTGGACCTGGTCCTGGTGGATGATCATGTGGACCGCAAGGACTTTTTTGACAACGGGGAGTGGGAGATCCTCAATGCTACCGGGGCCAGAGGCAGCCGCCAGGATGGGGTGTACTCTTACCCCTACGTCACCTACTCCTTTATCCTAAAGAGGCTCCCGCTCTTCTACACGCTGTTCCTCATCATCCCGTGCCTGGGTCTGTCATTCCTCACCGTGCTGGTCTTCTACCTTCCCTCCGATGAGGGTGAGAAGCTCTCGTTGTCCACCTCCGTCCTAGTTTCCCTCACCGTCTTCTTACTGGTCATCGAGGAGATCATCCCTTCCTCGTCCAAGGTCATTCCACTCATCGGCGAGTACCTCCTCTTCATCATGATCTTCGTCACCTTCTCCATCATCGTAACTGTCTTCGTCATCAACGTTCATCACCGCTCGTCCGCCACCTACCACCCCATGGCGCCCTGGGTGAAGAGCCTCTTCTTGCAGAAGTTGCCCAGGCTTCTGTGCATGCGGGGCCACACCGACCGCTACCGCTATCCGGACATTCAGCTACGTAGCCCTGAGCTCAAGCCCCGGTGCAAAAAGCAAGCCAGGCCTCAGGCTGGCAAGGAGGATGAGAACATCGCCTGGCTGGCCTTGCTGGAGAGGGCCACCGACTCTGTGCGGTACATCTCCCGGCACATCAAGAAAGAGCATTTCATCCGTGAGGTGAGAGACAAATTAAACCACATCACTGCTCGACTGGAGTCCCTAAGGGCTCTTTAGAAGGATGCTTTTCTGAAATGATGTTCTAAACTGCATGCCCTTTGTAAATGTGTCTTTTTATTGACTTTGCTAAAGTGTCTCAGAGTGCCAAACATTTAATTGGTCAATTGAAATACTGATACAGCTGTACAGCTGTTTCATTGTAATGTTTCAAAAGGGTGACAATTAGTAACCACACCTAATTAAACTAGTTATTAGTGAACTGCATGTTTGTCACAGAGACGGTTTCCCAAATTGTTGTGATCAATAAAGTCCAGACGTTTTCCTTGATTTTTGTTATTACCCCTACAAATGAGGTCTGAGCCAAACCTTTGATCTGGAGAATCGTTACACTCCTAGTTTTAGCATTTCGCTCATTTTGTCACTGAATGTCTGTCTCTACAAGCATACAATGGATGTGTGTGCTAGGAGTTTAGCTGACAGACTTGGCTATTTATTTCTCAAATGATCATGTCGAAGGCTGTGACTGCTGTGCACTGATTCTCTCATTTCCCCCTTTCTTGCCTGCGTGTCTCCCGTCTTCTAGGTGGTCCAGGACTGGAAGTTTGTGGCCCAGGTTTTGGACCGTATCTTTCTGTGGGCCTTCCTGACCGTGTCCATCCTGGGCACCGTTTTTATCTTTACCCCAGCTCTGCAGATGTACCTCAGCACACCTTCCTGAGTCCTTCTGGAGGGCCAAACATCATCGTCATCAACATCATCACCATCATCATCATCATCATCAACATCATCATCACCATCAACATCATCATCGTCGTCATCATCGTCGTCATCAACATCATCATCATTATTATCGTCATCATCATCACCATCATCATCATCGTCATCATTGTCGTCATCAACATCATCATCATTATTATCGTCGTCATCAACATCATCATCGTCATCAACATCATCATCATTATTATCGTCGTCATCGTCGTCATCAACATCATCATCGTCGTCATCAACATCATCATCATTATTATCATCGTTATCATCATCATCATCATCATCATCATCGTCACCATCGTCATCATCATCGTTGCTGTATCCCCATCATCACATATAGGCTGACTTTGGCTCCAAGGTGAGCTGTGAGATTTTGGCCTAGTGCCCGTAAAACCCTACAAATGTCATCCTTGTACCAGTTTCCCAACCTAAATCGACTGTATATTCCCAAAATCTGTATGTACTGTAAATCTAAGGACATGATCGGTACATAAAATGTAAAAAATATACGGTCTGGCTTGATGCCTCATTAATCCTGCCAGCACTGCAGTTACTGTACAGAATCTGCACCTTCTGGGTGCTCGTCAGCTGTGGTACACACAGCAAGCACCTGTCAGGAAGGGGTCGGCGGAATGTGCCAGACTGGCTCACAGCCACACATCCATGGGACTTTGAAATAACCTACCTTTTCCTCCCCTGCACACTGAAAAAGTCCCTTCAGTCTCGTCATCCATAGCTCCTGCTCCCGTTCACACGTTCGATTGTGTTCCAGAAGAACAGCAGCATGATTTGTCGTAAAAAAATCCTACTCTTTGAAACTGCCCACGTGTGTCAATGCCTAGACTCCAGGGAGGATGAGATTTATATATATGTAATATGTGTAACATTTATAGCATTTGGGTACGCTAAATTAAACTCAGGATTAGTTTATTTGAGAATAGTTAACTCAAGAAGTTCAAGAATTTCCCTTTGGGATCGTTAAACTTTAAGTAATGTAATTTACCACAACTTTTTGTTTGACCACTAGATGGCAGCAAATGTTCATTGACGTTTGAAGCCATTTAAAAAAAATCATAGAAATAGGTAATAGTTGTCTAACTATAACCCATATTTCTTGACTTATGTCATCACTTGTCTGCGTTTTTAACACAGGGGTTTCATCATCTGGTTCTGTATTTAACCTATAGCTGTTATTTCACATTATTAAATATAAGAGCCCCCGTTCCGTCTTGACTGTTTCCTCTGTCGTTTCCCGTGACAGAACATCACACCGTGGGCTGAAATCATATCTGCTTTATAGTATCCGGAGCTGGAGCGAGCGATGCCAAGAAAATACCGAACAGAAGAGAGGCAGCTAATGGCATTTGTGACAATATGGGCTGAAAGACAGTAACATAAAGATGACTGTCAAGGCGGCAGGTGCTCATGAGACCAATAGTGACAGTTATGGGGGGGGGGGGGGGGGGGATTAATATTATTTCCCATTCCCACTATCCCTACAGTCATGACAGTGACCACAGTAAAATTCCAAATTGATTAAGCTATAACTATATAGGCAGTGTGCAGAAACGATATTACATTTCAAATTTTCATTTTATTCATGATTTTCGTGCATTAGGTTGGCCTAAATTGTTGTAGTAAAACATGTAGTTGAAATATATTAAAATATTAAGCTACATTATATAAAATACATACATAAGTGTCCAGTAAATATATTAAATGAAGGTTTACGCAACATAACCAATGTGAAAGATTGCCTTTACATCTAAAGTGAGGAAGTTATCAGGCATCCATCTGTTTATTAGTTTCATAAAAAAAAAGCTGTAATCAGTTTCAGTGGCGTAGTTGTACAATATCAGATGTCAGGGATATGAGGTGAAATTCCACAAGCTGGTAAGGCTGTTATATAGAAAGTGGAAATTACTAGCAGTACAAGAGATACTGATGAGTGAATCCAAAGAAGTGACCGAGACGTTGCTATCACTGTAGCCAGTAAATACACAGGCTACTCACGCGATAGGCATGTCTGATTAATTGTCCCACAAGGCTATAATAATCGCAATAAAAAAAAGACAAATAGGTTGTTATTATGAAAACAAAAAATGAATTCGAATGCTCTTTGTGGCAATTTTTCTAAATCACCGGGTATGAAATTACTTCACTTAGTTGCCCCTAATTTGAAACATTTGTCTTACCATTAACCACCAACAAGAGCGTTAATATAAAAAAAATAAATATGAGGACAAGCGGCTGCAGCTGTATTGGCACACATGGTTGAGACGACAACTGCAGAACATTTGTTTTCAAGCTATTCCGACGTTTAGTGCTCGTCTTTTGCCAGATCCGGCTTTGAAGTCACGGCTGGGGAAGACACTGTGACTCTTTCTCAAAAGGCTCCCTGATGGGTGTGTGATGCGCTTATAAAGTTTGTCTCACGGTTTATACAACCGTTTTACGATGCAGCTTAGCAGTTTCTTTTCGGTGAACATGTGCTCGAAATGAAAAGCAGATGATTAAGGACTTGGCACAACAGAGGACAACAATCAACACCGGATAGCGTTTCGGTCGCTCTGACGAGACCCAGCGCTTAAGATCGCCGCTCTCCGGCCGGACCGCGCAGGCGCATCGTGGGGAGAGATTATGAGCTCCTCTGCGGCTCCCGGTCCTTGGTTTCTGAACGCGATGCCACATAACACAATGTTTAAGACGGGTTATTATACACTATGCGTTTGTAAACCGACACAAGCTGTTGGTTTATCTGACTTACTGTGAAATTCTAACATTTTGTTTGAATATTTAATCGTTAAATATACTAAAACCTCAAATCAGTCATATAGATTGGATGTAGCTTTCATATGTTTTTAGTTTAATCCATCTATTTTCCAGTACTGGGTCACGATAAGTCTCTAGGGAATTACTGCAGACATTGCATGGTTTACTGGATATTCACAGGAAACCCTCAACAAACACAAGGCAAAAAAGTGTTGCTTTAACGCTTAAACGTGCTGGGTTGGTTAGCTCTTCGGCCTCCCCTGTCCAGGGTTGTTGGGTCGATTCCCAACCACACTGTTATGGGTATTGAGCTTGGATATCGTCCCCATATTCTCATGGATCTCACCTGGTAGTTATGAAGTTACGTTATAGGCGTTGCAATCATGGCATTACAAAGTACAGATAATTAAGGAAGCGTATTACGGGCGTGTTTGTGTGAGTGAACGAAAATTCAAATATGTTACATCAATTTGATTAGCATCATCTGTGAACCTAAGCAATAGCAAAAATATTCATTTTAACATAATAAGGATAAATCAGCAATCAATTTAATTCTGCATGACTTGGAAACTATTCGGTAATCTGCTTAATAAAATAATTACTGGCCATAATTTGCACTGTATAATTATATTAATGGACATATTAAGGTCTAGAATTTTTTAACAGGGGTGCAAGATAAAAAATGTGAATACTGGGTAAATTATGATTAGAATTTAATCAGACGCAATCAGTAACAAATCCAGCAAAGGCAGCTGTCGCCCATCAGCGCTTGATTGAAAGTGTTGCTTGTGACATATGATTTAGACGTATTGAGAAGGATATGATAATTAGTCCTTCCCCTGCTGTCCATCCCTCACTTTATTCGTCTAATACCAAGCATGGAGGACTATCCATTCATTTTCCATTCCCACTTGACCTATCCCTAGTCCATCCCGGAAGCTACAGGTGCAAGGCAGGTACCAGTCCAGGAGGGGGCGCCAACCCACCGCAGGACACGCTCACACACCATTTGGTCACATATGCGCACCTATAGTCAATGTTGATGACTCAAGTTAATCTCAGCATGTTTCTGGGTTGTGGGGGGAATCTGGAAAACCCAGAGGAAGCCCCAGGAGGGCACGGGGAGGAGGTGCAAACTCCACGCACATACAGCCAGGGCGGAGACTCGGGGGTGCTAACTCTGCTCCGCTATGCTGCCCCCTTGTGGTGGACCTGTATACAGATTTCTGCGTGAGGGAAGGGTAACAAACCAGGTCGCTCATTTTACCTGCACAATGGAGTAACGTCATTTTAACGAGCAGGGTTTCTTTATGTATAGTGTGCGGCTTGTTGGGTTTGGCTGCTACCCTTTAATCACACGGCTGCCAGTTCAATCCCAGGATCTGCAGAGTGATTTTACTGCTTTATGACCCTTAACTCACATTTCCGTCAGGAACCGTCTATGCCCGCTTCTCAGAAATGTATATTGTTTCGGATAAACACATATCCTAGATAAATAAAACATAAAAGCAGAAATGTGGACCCAGTTTTAGGGAAAAACACCAAAACCAACAGGCAGGTTTGGGAACCTAAAGTAAGGTAACCCCTTAGCACCAAAGCTCTGCTGTTGTAAACGCTGTTAAGGAAAACATTAAAGATACTTTATCGCCTGATATAAACCACGCCGATGATAGAGAGTGTGGTAGTGGCCAAAAGCAGCCACTAGAGGGAGCCTCCGGAGTCTGGCTTCATCCATACTGACTTTCTCCATTCATTCCTCATTTCCGTACATCGGCGTGTTCTGGAGCCCCCGGCCATCCTTTGAGTGTCCTGTTGGCCCTGAACTATCCGTGTCGGGTCGTTAACCTCCCCCCGGTCTATTTCATTTATTTCTTGTCGTTATGTTTCTGTGGTCGCAGCCTTCCTGTCTGACCCTGGGGAACCACGGACACTAGCACTGCAGTCTGTCACTGACAAACTCACATGTGCCCACGCAGCGACAAAATAAAGCCATCAAATAGTTTAAAGGTGCTCAGTTAATGCATTCATTTATAATACTAGGTCTACTCTCCCTGTTTAAATTCTGATATTAAACATTTATATCCAATTAAGCCCTACGCACACAGATTCCCTTAAAGCTCTAATTAAAATATTCATAAATTCAGCCATTATCCATGACAGCTTATCCAGTACTGGGTTGTCGACATCCCGTCCCAGTTAACTCCAGGAGTGAGACGTCTTGGATCAGATTCCAACCCATTTCAGGGTGGACACACGCACACTCATTTAACGTGCTATGGGAAAGACACTGATTCATGAAGCCAGACATCAGAGCGGAAACACGAACACACAGAACTGGAGTTGGATCCAATCCTGCTGCACTGAAGGTGTGAATACACCATATTACCTACCTCTAAGGAACTTAATGATGCCCAATTTAGCTAAACATTCCAGTGTTTGTAAAATAGTGTTGTATTATTTATCATGTATCGTTGACTTTCATATTGCTCTAATTACATCTTAGGCAAAATAATTTATCTGTGTACCTGCACATCATTATGCAGTAATAATTCATAATAAATAATTGACGGCCGGATTATTTATTAACATACTTAAAATAAATAACTTGCCAGAACCTTTTGAGGGTACAAACATGGTTCGGGAGATTAAGGTAAACTGGCTCCGGCGGGAGTTTTATATGTATGAAATAATAATAATTTTCAGTGTAGCTGCGTTCACATTTCTCTGGAGAATTTCTCCCCAAAGCGTTTTTGGTCCTATGTGTGTGTGTGTGTGTGTTGTTTGTTTTGATGCTGTGCATCTAAAGTCAAGGAAAGCTACCTGTTTTTATAGAGAAAAGATAAGATTTTCTGCATTTGGCTATATGGCTTTGGCAAGGACAGTCATTCATAGTGCCTGGACATTCAGAAGGTAACTGTCAGCTTTGCTTTTATGTGAGTCCGGTTCTGTCCTGTTCTTAAATTAGACTGAGCATGAAAGGCCTTTAGAGTGAAGGATGGGTCTTCTGTTCCCTGGGAATGTTTATACAACGTTACATTTATGCAGCTTAGTCCAACTGAATGGCCCACGTTTTATGTGTTTACATGCTTTTCGATATATTCAGCATTCTGTTATTTATTTTGTGTAACAAGATGATTCTTTGCATGTTTTTGGAGCATGGTGTAAACGTGGTGATGATGGGCAACCTGGCATTTGGAAAATGATTTACTGCCTTTGTTTTGTTAAAGGGGCAACATTAGTTTTGCTTTAATTATCCCTGGTTCTCCAGCATGACTTGACTGTTGGAGGCTTAATGACCTCAGGACCGTGCAGAATTTCTGAGGATGTTCAGCTAGTGCTGATCTCTGTCAGACAATCCAATGTTCTTTAATCCCAATTAAATGAAATTACATGTGTAGAATCGGTTTATGTAGTCTACTCTTGAATGCTATAAATAATAATACATTAGTGTCAAACTGTCAGATATTTTAAATAAATAAATAGCTAGCCAGCAGAGTCAGAAGATAATAGCTGTTTAGCTGGTTACAGAACAAGCTAATTCAGCATCTCCTAAAAAAAATGCTTTAATGTAATATTTCTTGTAGTGATTGTTTGGCTGCCCAGTGTTTGCGTGCGTGGTTCATGTTAACGCCAATATGTCTTAAAATGTTACAGGGACTTTGGTAAAGGATCATGCTGAAGCCAGTTATATTTCCAGCTCAGAGTTCTGCCTGGAACACCATTTGAGTCGTTCATATATAAGGAATACCAAAGGGGAAAACAGATATTTTTTCCTCTTAAATATATTCTCACAAATGCATTGACCTTCAGCTACAGCTCAAACAAAACCAATACCACTAGATCATCACCCTCAGGAAAACATGAAGAAGAAGAACAGCTGAATGGAAGTCAAGGTAACAGCAAACCCCCACAAAGAGTCACGTTCCAGTTTCCACCCATTAGGCAGAGCTGTTCCTCCATTTTGCCTTGTGTGCAGAGCTGCTCCTCCATTTTGCCTTGTCTGCAGAGCTGCTCCTCGTTTGCCTTGTCTGCAGAGCTGCTCCTCCAGTTTGCTTTGTTTGCAGAGCTGCTCCTCGTTTGCCTTGTCTGCAGAGCTGCTCCTCCAGTTTGCCTTGTCTGCAGAGCTGCTCCTCCAG
>JAOYFF010000051.1:6939644-6963608 GCA_025773925.1 Cryptomyrus ogoouensis
CTGCAGAGCTGCTCCTCCAGTTTGCCTTGTCTGCAGAGCTGCTCCTCGTTTGCCTTGTCTGCAGAGCTGCTCCTCCATTTTGCCTTGTGTGCAGAGCTGCTCCTCCAGTTTGCCTTGTCTGCAGAGCTGCACCGATGTGTGATGCCTCTAAAGTGACATAAATCCTGCCGTTGTTCACAACCGTTTCCCCAAAGTGATTTTGTGCTGCCTTCAGTATGTGCAATGGCTTTGTACTCTTCATGTCATCCCAGCTGAGGCCTGTCTTAGTTAGTAACTGTGGTTTTTTAGTGGGACTGGGTGTGGGTGAGCACAGGGCAACCCGATGATCCTGTTTTAAGTCAGTTTTGTCAGCTTTTGACAGATCGACTGCTGGAGCCCTAATGTGCAGGATTCCCCATCGAGTAGCTAGTGAGGAGTGCAAACAGGCCACCACTGCCCCCCAAGTACAGCCTAAACGCACACAAGAGTTTGAAACATTGCAACGGTGGTTGCAACCAAGTCTATATCTTCAGAATTCATGGGGGTAAATGAGCACCCCCGAAAGTGGTACAGCCCCAGGATGGCTTGAACTGCAGCTAATTACGTAGAACACCTGTGGACTTCACTGGGAGCTAATTTGGCCCAAATCATGTCAAAAAAAAGGAAAGCGACAGCAAAAGGACAAAGGAGCGTGGTGGCATTTAATAGGCCTGAAGAAAGAAAGGAATAAGGAATGGAGGAAGATTACAGATATATTTGGAGCAGGTGGGCAGCACAAGCGACTAGCAGGAGTGATGCGACCCCGTGGGCTGCTGGATCTTGGACCTTCGCTCGCATTACTTACCAGCATGTAACTGTAACGATTAGCATGTGACCTTTCACAAAATGGTTTCCCTTTTTTCGTTTTATCACTCGCTGACCCAGCTTGGTTATCCCACTGCGGCAAACAAATGGGAACAGGCACTGAAGAAATATCTAGATTTTAGGAAAAGCAGCAGGCGTGCAGTAAATGACAGGATGCAGGGTTTGGCGCAAGCTGGCGCAAGATTGCAAAAAAATGCAGTGCGAGATGTTATTATGATCGCAGCTACAACTAGCTATGGTGGTCAATAATTCTCAAGTTAGCTAAATAAATTTATGTAAAGATGTGAAATTATATTTAGCCATGTATGTGTAGTAGCAGTAATAATGATTTTGTCACTCATAGCGGAGGCTGATCTGGTATGTAAGGAGGGAAAGTCCATACTGGAGAGGGGGACAGGGAAACAAGGTAATGGAAATGCAGAGGAGATCCTACAAGCTTTATTATGTTTAGCAGACACTCATATCCTGAGCGAGGGGCAGGAAGCAGGTCAGCCAGCCACTGGGGTAATTGGGGGTTAAGGGCGAAATCACTCAGATCACAGCCCCCACCCCACCCCGACTGATTACTACACAGAGACCACAGACTATCAGACAGCTCTTGTTTTAAGGCCGTCCTTAAGGTCCGAGCCCTGCTGGTTTTCCAGCCCTCCTTCACCTGTGAATCAGGGGTGAAGCCTCTGGCCAATCAGAATCAGTAATTATTAAACTAACTATCTGGGAGAACTGAAAACAAGGCCTGGATTTGGAATCGAGGTCCAGATTTGAAGAGCCCCTTTAAAGGTGTATTCGTGGTTCTTTAGGCTACAGAGACTGTGAGTCCACACTGTAAAAAAGCAGGAGAAATGCCCCCCAGTCCTAGATAGGGAGGGGCTTGTCTTGATCACCTACAGTACTTTCACCAAAAGAGTTAAAGTAGCAGATTGGCTACAACCCTTCAGTCCCCATTTCCTCAACATAAGAGGTATAAGACAGCAGGGACAAGATAAGACAGAACTAGATAAAAACATAAGACCTGCTGAGGTTCAAGGAGGACTAAATCTTTGAAATGTGTAATAAAACCTAATGAATAATGCACGGGACTAACCGTCTCCCAGTGAGATTATTGTGGCCGTGGTTTCTCATATATTAACATTTTATTATAGCTTTTTGCAGGAGGATGTCAGCTTAAAAGAGGAATCTGTCGAAATGCAAAATTTCATTCATTAGAGACCTTCTTCATCAAAGCAAATTCATTGTATAAGTAGCTATATGTGAGAATGGAGGGTCAGCATCTGTCTCAGGAGGGACGGTCAGGTGACCACAGTTATTCAGGCTGATTGCTTCCGCTTATCCCTCGTCTTGCACACAACGCTGTGTTTTATTTTGCATGTATGCCAAAGCAAAGGCTTCTTAAGGTCAAACCCAAAGGATTCACCAGGTGGCTGAATGTGCAGTTTTGGGTTTTGCTTCTCATATATAACTTTAATGTGCTCCTGTCCCTCGCAGAGTAGGGAGGTCTTGTCTTCTTGTTTTGTCTTTGCATTTTTCCACCCCCAGAACGCATCTCAGCCCTCGCAGTCCTGCAGGCCCTTTCCATTCCCCCCCCACCCATTTGTTTGGTTTTATTCTGGATTTCTGTCTCTCTTCGACAGGCAGTTTTTATTAATATTGCCTTAAAATATGTGCTGGGAGTTATGTTCCGTGTTCATTCTGTTCCTCCTGTAAAAACCATTGTTTTCCTCAAATAGAAATGTCCTTCTTTGTCCAACTCCCTGTCCAGCACCCTCTGAAGCTCCTTGTCCAACTCCCTGCCCAGTTCCTTGTCCCCTGTGGTTCTCTCTGCTGTCCCAGACACTATTTCACAGGAACGGAGCCAGTTAAACTCTGCTCTGTCACGAAATCCTCCAGCCAGACAGCTGAACTGCACACAATTTCCAACGTCATTTAAAAAGATAAAAATGATAAAAAGATTTATGTAGTGTGGGTCTGCAACATAGGATCTGATTCCTCCGTGAGTTTCCCTGATGGAATCTCTGTTGGTGTTCAGGTGTAAATAAAACACTATATCCAAGGTCATCTTGAACTACCAGACTTTAGCTTTCAGGAATCCATTCCCTTTAACTGCTTCTTCAGTACAAAGTGACAGCAAGTCCGAGGCCTGTGGCAGCAGGAGACACAAGGCAGTGGACATCCTGGACAGGATATGGGACAAAATGGCCGTGAATTGTTAGGAGGTGCATGGCTTTACCACCTAGTGTTCTCAAAAACCTGCCACTGTCAAACAAATTTATATTCGTCAATATGACAAGCACTGCCAAAAAGCAATACAAAGGAGCACAGCATTTTAGCCCTGATATGGGGCATTCAGAGAGTCAGACACACTGAGCGATGCTCGTAGGTTTAACACGGCCGTGTTGCTCAAAAGTAGTAATTTCACAACTCCTAGTAATGAAAGGTGTAGAGGGCAGAAATAATGAAACTGAACTCATTTCACTCAAGTCGGAGTTGCTTATCATACAGAATGGTACATTTTTGCATGAAAATGTAAGCTATATTAGCATTTAATTTTCGCTTATGACACATCTTTATCGTCACGTTATCGTTTCTGAAAGATACATGACGGTCACTGAATGAACAGGAAAATGTTTCCGGAGCTCAAATCTAAGCCCGGGTCTCATGTCTTACCGGGGCGACCGCGCCGCGAGCACGAGCTGCCGTCTCGCCGGCGAACGCGCCTCATTAGCATCCCGGGTCTCATGTCGTACCGGGGCGACCGCGCCGCGAGCACGAGCTGCCGTCTCGCCGGCGAACGCGCCTCATTAGCATCCCGGGTCTCCGCTGCTCCCCGCGCTCGGCCGTAATCGACCTCGACAGACAGCCGCGCCCGGCTCTGCGTGCTTTGTGAAAATGGCTGCTGATTCATGTGGACGTCAGGGCTCCTTCATATGCCACGGGCACCTGGTGGCCCCGACTGGGCACAGCGCCATATTGCAGCAGGGCTCGGGCAGACTTATGATGAATATTACATCAGCTATGGCTACATTCCCCCACAACCCAGACCAGGCTGGAAGAAGACGGATGGTTACATGCAGCATGTTGTGCTTTTTTACCTAGTTAAGACACAATAGCTTTTGCTTTAAATGTGTTTAATTTACATTTTAAACGATCGCGATTACAATTTATTGCTTAGAGCGCATCAAATGTTGCGTGTGGGTCAGTGCTTTGTGGCTGCCACATACAGTATGTAAAAGCAAAAGAGTAAAATGATCTTATCAACTAGTCTGCCTGTCTCTCTGACCTCAGCGCACTCCTCTAATGCGTAAGCGAATAGCTGTGTTTACTTTCGTAATTATGGGATGCTGCAATCTTAAGGGGCCTGGGAGGTTTGACAGATGAAATGAGCGACTAATGCGACATGTTTTACGCGCACGCAATGTCTTGTAAGATCTTGTCACAAATGTACCCCCTGGGGAGAGGAGTGGTGTGACACAAGGTTGAGGCTATCGGAATTCAGTGTGACGGATGGCAAGATGATTTCCTGAAGTCCTGCGCTTCCCAGTTTGGTGCCTAATCCCATGCTGTATAAGGACAGGCGTCTGCCATCGGGGTACTGACTTTGGCAAGTCCCTTTGAAGAAAAGTCCAAGACAATTTCCCTGTGGGGGGGGTTGAAGCATCACTACTCAATTTTAGCTATGGGAATACTGGGGAAAATTATGATTTGAAATGACCTGGAAATAACGTTTGGTGATTACTTTTGGTTTAAATGTATTTATGTGAATATTAAATTCCCCTTAGGGCTGTAATATACCTACATAGTATAGTGGAATTCGATGGGTTCTGGGCATTTGGACTTGGGGAAACATATCGATATATCTGTAACCTTTTGAATGAAGTTTGTGGTAGTAATGGAGTGAAGGTTTGCATCTATGGTGAAAATGTATATGATTTGTCTTCCTGTTTGTATGCTAATTTAAGTACATTTTTTTTTTCAAGATTCAAGATTCTTTAATTGTCACATGCATAGTTATAGGTGCAACATGCAGTGAAATGTATGCTGAACTTCTCTGTTGACTGTGCAACTACTGGAATAATTTAAGAAGGAACAAGCAGGAATAGTTACAAAAGATATGAAAAAAAAATCAAATAAAATTTTTAAATAGAACTTTGAATATAATACAGATTTGCAGATGTGCGATATGCAGTAATAAAGTTAAAGTGCACTGTGCAGTGTCATAGCAGTGCAGACAGTAAGAAACCCGAGAGACAGTGTAGCAGCATGAACAGTGCAGTAATAATGATGGAGACAATATGGAATGAGCCCTGCAGTTATCATGCATTCTTAAGGAGTCTGGGTTTGAGGATGGACCAAACGCAAACAGCCCTGCTGGGCCGCCGCTGCTGATCTGTCGTGGTTTCGTCTGGTTTTCCAGTTCTTGATGTCGCTGGCCTCTGCGTAACATCTGCTGCTCCCCACGTCACCACAGGAGGAACGCAGCACTTCTCAGTTTCCAAAGCTTGTCGGAAGCTGCTTCTTACATTGATCCCTAAACACAATACACACGTCGTACAAACACACGCCTCCTTTCAGAAAGACTTTTCTTTGTGAACTGTATCCGTCCCTGTGTCCGTTTAACTTATCAACATGTCCAAAGGGAAGGAGAATTTTTCCTCAGAAAATAGAAAAAAAAGAAACGATTCTGTATTAGTAAGAGTAATGAGACCATAATAAATAAGGGAAACATGGCGCCCGTCAGACGAGCGTAACGCAGATAGGGCCTGACATTCTATCAGAATACACTCGAGCAGCACCTCTGTAAATAAAGTGTGTGTTTTCTTAAGAAATGGATTTCCTGGCACTGACATATCAATCAGACCTACCGGGGGGGGGGGGGGGGGGGGGGTGGTGGTAAAGGGTGCTAGTGATGCCGCTGGAAGAAAGGGATAGATAAATAAATAGAACAAAATAGCTGCACACGCAACATTTTGCTGCAACCCATTTAAAGCACTTGCAGACTCATTTAAGGTCGCTAACAGGCGAGACTCAGAGCCCCGACGATACGGCTCCACTTTACTCCACACGGGTCGTGTTTCTAGCTCTTCTGAAAACGGCACGTTCTCAGCCTGGAAGGTCCAACTGCTGGTGCTGGTACCAGTCCACATGAAGCTGTGCCAGGCTACTCCATGACAGATGGTTAGTGTCGAAGTGAAAAAAAATGGCCGCCGGCTCATTTGCATAGCCAGGTATGGAGCCGTGTATTCTTGATTTCCTCATTTGTTACCACTGCAGTCAAAAGAAGACTGATCTTGTCTCTGCTTTTTTATTCTCTCATCCCTTTGGGCTTGAGAACTCCCCCCCCCCAAATCAAGAGTTATATGAAATTCTTAGTAATGGCTTCATCCTAATTGCAGTGGGTAAATGTAATCAAGTTAATAGGAATGCTTTCATATTCAATGTTAGCTTTGGATTTAAGGATGGATAGTATCTATTTCTTCCTAAGTTTCATAGTATCAGCCTCAAACTATCTGATTACCTTTGTACATGTGTGTGTGTGCGCGTGTTAAGATTGAGAGCTAGACAGTCTTACATAAGCCCCGTTAGAGAGAGAGAGAGATAGAGAGATAGAGATAGAGAGAGAGAGAGACTTTCCTTATAACACATTTAAGGTAAATTGGGTGTGAACTGCAATGTTTCCTGTGTATTTCCTCTTTTCTCCCCTGACAGCAGGAAGCATTAATATGAAAATACGCTGAAATGTCAACAAGTACTTTCTAAAGGCACAGAAATCATCTGAAATCTACTAATAGCTATATAAGCTCATTGTTTTTTTTAATTATAAAATTCTAAAGGAAAAAAAAATATTTAAATACATATGGCCCTAACCAACACAGAAATTAATACAATATTGTGTGATCTAATCCAAAGTAATTACACATCATTATCCTTACAAAACACATTAAATGATATTAAGCACATTAAACACGGTGACTTCTGTCAATAAAAATTGGGAAGCTCGATCCAGACCCATCTACAAGTGTCTATAGTCATTTAAAGTTTTAAAGGGTCACAGAGTCATTTAAAGACACATCTGAACCGAATAAATAAAGAGTGAGTAAAATCCAGGCAGGCACAGCACTCTGAGAAGGACCAGCTGCTTCTTGCCCTGTCATGTCATGGCATATACTCTGCTACCCACACCTTTCATCTGGAAGCACCTACGGCTGCTCCAGGGTGGCTGGAAGATGCCAGAAATGGGAAACTAACATATGCAGTGAAAGGCAGTTTAGTACAGTTACGGGAAAAATATCAGCATCTCACCTAGATGTCTGATGAACGTGTCTGTGCTCACGTTTGCTCAACACGTGAATAAAGGTCATAGGTCACATTCGGGTAAGTAACCCCCAATAGGAGAGACGGCACTTTCGGGAAACTATGTTGGGAAGTTACCAATATAAAAATAAATATAACTGGATTGAAACAAAATTCCTAAGAAGCAAACTAATAAACAGCAGAAATGAAACGGCACTGCATTATGCTTAATTCCCCCTTGTTACCTGATGAATTGGCATTCTGAAAAATTTCAAAGTTTTATGCTGAGTGGCATAAATTCCTCAAACAATTACTTTACAAAGTGGCATCACAAACACACAGTGTAACAATACATCATAAAAAGCAAAGTATTTATTTTATGAAAACAAACCCAGCAATGACAGCGATTGTAATTCTATAATTTCTATACTGCAATATATAAATGCATTACATTCAAGTGAGGTGTGTGTGTGTGTGTGTGTGTGTGTGTGTGTGTCACACATTTTGACTGTATAGAAATTACAGAATTATACTTTAGGTAGTAATTTAGGTATAACTATAATTTAGGTAGTAGCCAAAAACAGCCATATTATACACATATTTACATTTTTTTTTTTTTTTAACTTTTTTGGTAATCATATTTCTACACATATCATTACTTTTATTTAGGATATGGTTCTAGTCACCAATGTATCCTGTCAAATAAGGCTGGTCCAAGCAAACCCATGAGATTTTTTTTCGGTTGGTCTCAAGCAGAGTAAATAAATCACTGTGGCACCAAGTAAACACTGTACTTAGCTGCCCCTCCCAGGTGTAGATGTTTACATAGGTTAGTAATGACAGACTAATCTATTTCACGAAAACAATCCGAAACTGCATGAACACAGACGAGCTGCAGCACACTGATTTTCTGAGTGCCGGTCTTACAACCCAGGCTGTTTCAGGCTTGCTTGTATATAAAGACACAGTAATGAAGAACAGACGGGGAGAGCTGGATGGGACCCATCAGGGTTAGAACAAAGAGCAGAACTAGCTCAACGATTTATTGAAACACAGTGAAATAAATCAACTTTCCAAGGAGTTTGTTTCAGAGCGGTCAATTCTGACACTCAGATATGTGGGTTTTTCTTGAGAGCTCCAATGATTTCAAAAGTTTCCAGTTTTTTTTTTTTTGCGGCTACAGGCGCCTGTGGTCCAAAAGAAAAAAAAAATAAATAAAAAGCCAACTGGTTCTGCTATCAAATCATCTGCCAAGTAAAAACATCTTGAGCTGAAACTCATGTGTCATTTAGGAGTTGATACCGCCACAGGCTGCGATCCTCGACCTGCTGCACGCCATGATTGCACGGCTGGTAATTGAACGTTACGCTGCAATCACACTTGTTACACGTGTGTTACATTATAATGCAGTTCAGTGCTGCAAGAAAGGTCCAGAAGATCTCACCACGGACGAGGCATAATCAAGGCAAATTGGCAACAATCTGTTTCAAAGGGAATTAAATATAATCTTGTCTAATTATCAAGCTTCTTTTGAAATAAAATACTGTGGGGAAAGCAGCTGAAGCCATGTGCGGAATTATCAGATTTCGCTCCCTCTGCTCGCACACCTGCACTGGCTTTTTTTGCTTAACATGTGACTCTCCGGGATCCAGCAGATTAACAAGGAAAAAAAGTACTTTTGTGGACGTACAAGTGTAGTCTTGTGGAAGTACAGCTGTAGCCTTATCGGCGTCCAAATGTTTTCTTGAGGAACGCCAAGTCTATTCATATGAACTGTAATCTTGCAGTTGCCATTTCAATATCTGACTCTCCACCACCATAAGCTACAGTTCCAAGTCATTCTTCCTTCATCTCTGCTATTCAAACCCCCTTTCCACCATAGCCTCTGTCTCTTCTTCTTCCAGCTCTAATCGAAGAATCAATCACAATGTACAGCAAATAATTGTTTCACCCTAGACGCGAAAAATAAAATCCGCTTTGGATGTTGTACGTACACCACAGCAGTGAAGTTTATGAACTGTGCGTCACCGGCAAATCTCATCCTAGTGAGAGTTGGCCAATAGGTGTCCAACAAGGGCATCTGTTAGAACAAAGGGGGACACAGCCGGGCAACTACTGGAACAAGAGTCGAGCGACTGTGCTTTGCGCTGTCAGTTAAATCTCCGAAAAGCTGAGGATGAAACATTTCCCAAGTACGGCCTGGCAATTTTCCACTAGGACTTTATTATCTTTCAGATGCCGTCAGCCTTCATTACAGGAAGCTATGCTGTTTGCAACCTGAAATCACGCAATCTGAACAAATAAAGCGCTATTCTGTTTTTCTGATTGGGGTAACAGCTCATTTTAAGTAATTCAGTGTTATTCGACACTTCAGCATCACCTTGTACACATTTTGGCTGTAGATTGGCTGAAGGTAATTATATAGAGAAGAGCAAACAAAGGAAGAATTACACCTCAGGATATTTCAACACTTCTTCAGTCAATAACCATGTTAATTCTTTTTATAACCTCTGTATTTAATGTACTTCATTTGGGAGACAGTCATATTTCACTTGCGGGACCAAATTTACCATCAACACTCTTTGTGAAATCGGACAAATTTTATAGGAAACATTTGTATAAAATGTACTATGTGCTGTCCTGCACAGAATGATTGCAAAAGTTTTAAACTGAGAATTTAAAATTACCTGAAACGCTAATTAAGTCACAGAAATTAAGGCATATCACCAACCTGAAATGTACCATCATGCTAGCCCTTTGATTCTGCCAAAATTTAAAATATAAAAAAATAAATAAAAGATTATAACAAACAAAATCGACAACAGCAATAGCAACTACAAAAGACTCTTTGTTTGAAAGACTTTGCAGACTGAAGCACACAGTAGCACCACACAGCCCTTGTTATGTTTTTCAGGAAACAAAAACCAAGTATTGTTCCCGTTTGGTGGAGTTTAGACAACGGTCAATGACGGCTGTGTTCAGGGAACATCTGACCAGAGCAGGCGACCAATTTATTATCACAGAACTTGGGGGCGAGGGGGGGGTGGTCACACAAGGTTACATTCCATTTCACCCCTGGAACCCACAGTTACCCTCAGTATTTATTGACACAGCTTTCCAGCTGTAGGGCTCCTCAAACGAGAAACATAACCTGGATAGCATACTGAGGTATAGTGCGGCGACTGGGTATTCTGAGCCGAGCAGGTCACACGGCTTGCCTTTTACCTTTGTTTTACCTTAACCAAAATGATCTTTCCAGCGTAAACATAATATTGCTTGAACCGATACTGTAAGTAACAGTTGCTTATCATTGAGTTCTTACTCATAGCTGAGGAAGATATACAAGGCACAGGTTTTTATCTACTACAGTGAGCACCTAGATAATTAAAACTCAATTACTGGCATACAGAGAAAGCATAGGTTGTACTTTTATGGAAGGAGCAGCCTGATAAGGTAAGCAAGTGTGTTTCATCTTTGACAGATAAGCCATTAATATGCTCAGAATTCTTATTAAGTTTTGCTCACTGAAACGTAGACATTTACTGTTTTTATACTAAAATTATATAATATATACTTGCTATTAGGTGGTGCATAACATATTTATACAAAAGGATCTCTAAATTTGCAGTGTGACCTGTTATCGCAGAATCACACGAAGCTGGGAGGTTGCAGAAAACCTCCTGGCAGATGGATCAACCCTCCAAGACGCCAGAAAAATGTTTTTAGTATCACTACGGAAGCGTAGGTAGCCCGGCCATCCTGCCTATCCATAACCTAAACCATATCGCAACACTGGTGGAACAGTCCACTCAGCTTGACACGTTTAACATTAGTAACCCAAAGTTGGTGATTCCACACTCCTCAGAAGACCGGCACCTTTTGGACATTATATGACAGATGTAAATTTTGAGGATGCAAGGCTTGTCCCCCGAGATGCGGTTTTCACAGTTCCGCCGATACTTAGCACCTGTGTGCTGAAATAAAGGACTTTATGCTCAAAGCTCTAAAACCATTAACACCTCAAATCCAGAAGTGCCAAGCACAGCATTCTCACCTTCTTATGTACTGCTCGAAAATGCAACCCTCGAAAATTCCAGCCTTTACAATTTGTCGATGTATATAATAATTAATCACATTTATGGTTAATTCCCACACAATTATAAGAGACTTAAGACCCAAAAAGTGTTCAGCCTGGGAAACACTATATAGAAAATTACACCTTGTGCAACCACCCCTCCCCCCCCCAAATTTAATGATATTTTCTCACTGAATAAATGAAACTTGGCAGCATTCCAAATCTTTGTCACAGGAAAACAGGAACAAGTGGCAAAATGTCTGAATCACACTCATCTGCCAGGGTTCAGAGGGCAACCTGCAAGATGCACACAACCAAGAGAATGATTCTGCTAGTTCCACTACACAAAAAAAAAAGTTAAATTAAATAACACTTGGAAATGACAAAGCAGTCCCTAGTCAAGGATCATAAGCTTCTTTGTTAACCAAAGTACATCCATCCTAATTCCAACCACTTAACCAGCACAGGGTCATGGACGGGTGGGGAGGGACCGGAGCCCGTCGCCGGCAGCACAGGGCACAAGTCAGGGGAACACCCTGGATGGGTCGCCAGTCTATCACAAGTTACCCACTCTCACAATATCGGTATTTTACAGCAGTGTTTCCTAATCTTGTCCTCAGGGACCGGCAGGCAGTGCATGTTTCTGTGGATTGTCTGGCAAGGAGCTGGGAGGGAGCAAAAATGTGGACCATCTGAGGGTCCCCAAAGACTGGGTAGAGAAACACTGTTATAGAGACATCAAATCACCTACCTGAAGTCCTTGGCACAACACTGGAGGAACATGCAAACTCCACACACAAAGAGGAGGAAAGAGGTTCAAACCAACGAACCCTGGAGGTTAGAGGCAACAATGTTACCCACTGAGCCAAAATACCTTCATATAAACATCACAGAATTGATTTACTTCTCAAGTGTCTGGTGCACGCTCACTAAAGACACACCAACAAAAGCAAGTCAGACTAACTGAAGTTGCCCCATGTCTGAGAAGCTGTATATAAAAGCATTGTGGCCTGATTTCCAAGCGAGATTAGGATCAACTGAACAAGCAATGCACAGCTCCTGTCAAGGAAATCTGCTATTGTCAGACTATGGTGACAGAGTGCCTTGATTCTGTCAAGATAAGCTTCCAGAGTATTCACCCAGTGAATTTTAAGGGAGCATTTAGCAAAATGTTTATTACTGCTAGTTTGGAACAGGATTGAGAAAAATTCTAGGTCAGGAAGAATGTAAAGGGATGAGTACTCTCTGAAGTACCTGAGACCAGACAGTGACCTCACAGAAGCTAGCGATAGTCCAAAATCACGTTTTTAAAATTATTCTTAAAATACTTTGCTGTGTCAGCTTTGCATAAAGGATGGGCACACAGAACCAGTAGGAAACGCTTAATATGCTTAGATTAATTTTTTTTCAAAACATAAATCATGTTTTTTTTTATATGAAAATACTGCACATTATAATGATTACATTACTAAATTCTAATTTAAGAATTATATGATACCTGGCATGCGACTGAGTCCGAGCCTTTATTGTACAGGTGAAAACACATTAAAATGAGTTTTAATAATAATCTACAGACACTCTTTCCCAATCTGGTCCTCGGAGACCCACAGACAGTCCATGGTAGGGAGCTAGGAGGGAGCAAAAAATGTATACTTGTCTGGCAGGGAGCAAAAATGTGGACTGGCTCTGGGTCCCCGAGGACCGGATTGGGAAACACTGGTGTAAGAGAAATGAAGCCTGTCATCTGTGTCAATAAATCTTCTGATTTACAATGTTCCTCACTCCAACTTCTGCAATATGGAAATACAGGTTAGCATCTTATCAGCATTTCTGGGAAAAAATAGACAGTAATAATGCTGCACCACAAGTCATGTTTGACAAGTTTCTACATAAGAAAAACATTCACCGTAGACACTAAATCCATGTTCGGAAGGACAGTGGACAGGGTTTTAAAAACTACTTCATCTGAAAGACATTACCCTGTCAATAAAACATTAAGTTGCAAGTAAATGTAGAACATCTAAACAACAGATCACAATATCTGCAATTTTTTATTTATTTATTTATTTAAAATTAACAAACCTAATCTTGCAAAATAATACAAAATTTAGAGACTTCAAAGGCAAACTTTTTTTTTTCCTTTTGTTCAACTAAAAATGTTCAATTTCGTTTTCAATTGGTGGTGTTATTCTGTACTTTTCCACACCTTACATTACTGCCTAATTAAAAACACTCTCCCTTATACAGAGTTGTAAAATAATGCCACTAACAAGTGGATGATGAAGAAATCTATATTAATCACAAGACTTTCAAGCGCAAACTATTTTACAACACTACAGCAATTCACAACATTATGAGGCCCCCACAATAAAATTTTATGGACGTTCCTAATAGATGTAAACGTGTATTTGATACTTGGAAAGTATTGAGGCCTCTAAGCCCCCCCCCCCCCCTGGAATTTCACACACAGGGTCTGCACCTCTGGCCTCCACGCGTGGCTCAGATTGTCCAAAATTCATACTGCCTTTGAGGTTTAAGATGGCGCCAGCCTGATTTGCTAACATCTACCTCGCCTGAAGTTCAATTTGCATGGGGTATTTCTATTGAGAGTGCACCATGAATCCAGCACATTTTAAATCACTTCCTCCTTTGTCTAAATCTCTGCAGTCACTTGCAAAAAAAGAGGCTCCTACAAAGCGTAGCTGGTGCTCAGCAAGCCCCAGTCATTACCCTTAGCTTGAGCATTCTGATTGAAAAGATGACCTCTATTTTTCTTGTGGCATTGTTGCGTTTATCTGGGACACAGACAATCAACTACACATCATCAAGAGCACTAAGAGAAAGTTATTCACAAATTAGTCTTTCAACAGCACAGTACTTTTAATTTAAACTCTTTGAATTGCACATTTATAGTTTAACAAAGGCTCTGATTGCGGACAATTCGCTGAATGACTCAAGAAATAATTATCTGCCCCAGCAACCACAGAGACAATAAAGGAAGCATTAACTTACACATTTTTTTTCTGGTGATGGGTGTATTTTTCTTTTAGGATCTAGAAAGTTTAAGTTCTGATGACTGGAGACCGCATTAAACCATCTGACAGATGTCCAACATGAACGTAATATGTTGCGGCTTACATTTCAATTTTGGAAGCAGGGTGGATTTCCCTGTCTTTAATAAACAGGGCGGCATCCAGAAACCAGTGGGTGGGGAGGGGTGGCACTAGCCATTACAAGTCTATAGAAGTGCTCCTTAAAGACGCCTTTCACACACGTCCAATGTTAACTGCATTAACAACTGCTTTATCTGGATATTAAATTACACTGGGGGGGTAGTGTTCCACGAAGCAGGATTTCTCAGTAGCTGGGTTAACTTAACATGGAAGTCAAGATCGTCCAATAGAAATGCTCCTCACCTACTCTCTTATTGGATCATCATGGCTCCTAGCGCAAGTTAATCCAGGCAGCTGAGATCTTGTGCTTCATGGAACACACCCCAGTGTTTCATTTGTTACTTTCTGATAGCCCAGGTCTACTACAGTTAAGGACCAGAATCGTCAACCCTTGGGAAAAAAGCGGACAAAACTTCTATTGTGAGCCATAGAATTACCTCATCTTTGGCATATGAACACAGGCAATGCCTGAAATGTTACAGATGCCAGAAAAAAAGTCATGCAGGCCAAGTGTAAAATATTGTGGTCTATGAATATTTTTGTAAGATAAAAATTTTAAAAAGTTTTTTCCCCTTTTTTATTCAATGTGAAATAGGTCCAGATGTCTTATTCAAGTGCGATTAAAAATCTGATAAAAAGAACCTCGACGCTGTTTCACAAAACACTCGAACAATAATGTATCTTGAATTGAAAGTGATACACAGGAGTGCCAGTAATTATTACATCAGTTTTGCTGCTTGGAGACGGCTGCCTGGTAACATGTGCAATATTTGCCACCATGTTGCCATTGAAGGTTCCATGTACATCTTGTACTCCGGATCGGTTGTTTAGTCTTTCAAAACCGGGCAATGAAAACATGCAGGTAGAATGTCAACATTCCTTTTGGACAAGTATTCAGTCAGCGGACCAGCAGGTGGTAATGAGCCAGTCACAGCCTCATTGGACAGCCCGCTGAGAATATCCGGCCAAGGTAGAATCCAGTAACTAGTGAAAATGCTGATCATGCTCATTCTTGACTCTCAGGCCTGGCGTTCCTAATACCAAATGAGACTCTTCCCCATAAAATAGTCACACCCGCCTACCACATCCCAATAAATGCTAACTTTTGATTTTGTAATATTTATACATAGTACATTCCACTGTCATGACGTAAACGATTGAATGTTTGTTCTTCGTTGTATCTAAAGGGAGAGCTGCTCTGCATTTTCGTTTTTCACGGTAAAATGGCAATAAAATGCTTCTTATTCTAACAATATTGCCCCTCCATACAGTCAGTTACATATAATGAAAATAACAAGGAACATCTCACCCATTTTTTATGCAAACAGAAAGTCTGTAACTTTTTCATTAAAATCACCACCACCAATAAAAATAACAATGCTAATATACGGCATTATTCACACACACCCATCTGATCTTTTTAGCCATGCCAATGATACGATTTTTTAAGCACGAAGCCATCATCCACTGAGCTAATATTAAAGCTACTCCAGAGCAGTGACAGCGGCATTTGATTCGCGTTATATTTACCTCTGGCTATTTCACGTGCCCATCACTCATCGTGCTTATAAATCGCTGCCCCTACACCTGACTTTGACTTTCGCCAATCTGCGGAAAAGCGCAATTTGGAACAATCTGCGGTAAATTCGTCAGCAGCTCACACCTGTTCCGGCAGCTGGAAGTGCGAGCGGAGCCCAGATTAAAGCCAACCGCTGGGAGAGATCGCTGAGTGACTGTGTCAAGATGCTGCGATTTGCCCTCGATCAAATGCACTAACCTGGTAGCTCTAAACGCTGAACTTTGTGATGCACCAAATAAAACTTTCCTGCAAGAGAATCAATAAGTGTGCAGGGTGTATTAAAAAAAAAAAAGAGGTTCACAGACTTTGTATCGTCCAGGGAAATTACTTGAAAGGAAGATGTTTTCCTACCTTGATTTCCCATACCTGTAACTGAGGATTTAGTAACAGTAGACACTATCAGAACAAATCTGATAACGTAAGCATCAGCATCTTAGGAAATATGTTTCTGAAATGCTATTTAATGATTAGACATTAGCACAAAAATACAATAAAAATAACACATCTTATTATTCAGCATGAGGACAGTATATTCTGATTTCATTGTCAATGGAAGAAGCTTCAATCTTAAAAACCCTGTACGAACATAAAGCACAGCACAATAAAAAGTATTATCCATCAGGGTTGGGGCCATTCCGGAATGCATTCGTCAATTCTAATCCAAATCAGGAAATGGAACTGAAGTTGGAATTTAAATCTCCCTGAAAATCAAATTCAATTCCAATTCTGTTCCCCATAGTTTTTTTCTTTCTAATCCCAGTTCCATTTCCTGATTCGCACTGGAATTGATTAATGCCTTCCAGAATGGCCCCATCCCCGTTATACATCTGCTTATCCTTTCCATAGTCAGCTGTGAGAAAACATATTATATATAAAAGTAATCCTTCCATCTATTTCTCAACCGTTTAACAGGGACACATGGGGGCCTAGAGCCAGGGTGGAGTACAACCTGGACACGATGCCAGTCCGTTGCAGGGCACAGACACGCACGCCCTTATAACAATCACACACAGACGCTAATTAGCCTGACCACACGTTCCCGGTCCAATCATAACAGCAGCAAATAACTGGTGAATATACCAAGCAGTTAAATTCATGGTGCTGATCTTGTTTTACACGCAAGGAATTTTAATAATTTCTATATACATTACCACTGCCCACTCATATCAGTAGGGAAAAAAAACACAGACACTTAAATGTTAAATAAAAAAATAAAACCGGTGACACCATCCATTAAAATGTTTTCGCAGAAGCATGGCTCACTACAAATCACAGTTCCCCTCCAGCTGAGGTGTAATGAAATGGCATTATGGCAATGGGCAGTGCTACAGAAAAGCTGACCCCCAGCCTGGGGAGCTTGTTAGAAGGAAGAGAGGGGGAGCTTTGCAGACAATTACAGACACCTGGCTTTGTAGGGACTGCCAGGGGAATATGCGAGTAGGGGGCCGAACAGGACTCGGAAAACTAAAGTAGGCTTAGAGCAGGCGCCTACCATGAAATGTGTGTTCTCAGAAGCCGGGCAGGAACAAAACCGGCTGCTAATTTTGGTTTAGATCACATTCAGAGATGCATTTATAGGAGAATTTCATACTCATACCTGTCTTACTTCCTGCAATCTGCTGCCTAGACAGTCAGGGCCAAAATTGCGAAAACCAGCCTTGACAATAAACCCCGTTTCATAATATCTTAGGTTATCCACTGATATTGACGCTATGAATGTTAAACACCCTCCCCTCTGAATATAACTCGGCATTACACAAGACAAGACGTCAACACGTACTCAAACCCCAAACAACAAACTACTTAACAAGCCTCTTACTCGTGTGTCTGCTTGCTTGCTCAATGACGAAAGATAAGACCTTTGTTTTCCCCCTCTTGGGCAAAGGCCGTTAGTGGGACCATTTCCAACAAATCTGTCAGATCAGAGAGTGATGGAAATCTCACCTAAACACATGAGGAAGGCGGTTTCTATGGAAGGAAAATATATACACATCCCAGCAGAAATTAGATTTCCGTTTCAGGTGAAAGAAAATCTTCGCATTCTTATGTCTTTTTTTACTCTAGGCACAGACTGCGAAAACCTTGCATTTAAGCATGTCCCCGTAAAGTCGTTCGCGGTCCAGAGGTTTAGTTTCAAAAATATGCGCTAACTTTCAATCATTTACTCAATCATGTCTGAAAACAAATACTGCGGCATACCAGGGCAAAAAAGCCATTCTTTATAGCCAAGGAGAACTTATAGACGTAAACCAAAAACTCTAGGGAGGTACAAAAACAGCCTATGACCTACATCAAATGTTTCATTGTTGAAAAAGGGGCAGGAAAAAGAAATTACCAGCAGAAAGTAGCCCAAATTGAATGTCTGACTTTTAAAACGGATATTTTGGAATATAATGCAGCAAAGACAGTTTTTTTCTGAGATTATTAACGTTGTAAAACCACCTCACTATTTTGTAAACATGGTCCAACTGCTGTGACAGTAGCAGTGTGAGGGCACCATTTGGTTCTTGCCATGATGTACTAAAATTCAAGCTCTATAACTCGTATGCAGCAAGCTTGCGGTTTAAAATTTTTATTTATTTATTTCTTTTTGGATGTGCTGTCCGAGAATGTTTCTAGCAACAAACTGATCGCCATAGCTGATCACGTCAGTGCAGCAGGACGTCTCGTTAGAAAGCTCACGATACCCTCGTGTGAAATGGACAAAGAGGGAGCACCTTTGGAACTGTTGTCAAGACAGGACAAAAGAGACACCCCAGAGGGAGAGCTGAAAGAGCCAAAGAGGGAAAAAGGAATCGGGTTTCAAGCAGAACTGATGTCCAGGACAATAAAACTTACAGTAGATGGAAGAGAGAGAACGGGGCTGATCTGAGAGCACAGTCCCTGCTGGCTTGTATCCCTCTGTGTCACACGCTAAGAAAATGAGCAGAACTGAGGGTGAATACCCAGAGACTGCCGAGCTCTTCAGCCTGTGCTAGGCCAAAGGAGGCAATATGGAGGGTAACGACTTCGTCCTTGCCAGACATTACTGGCTGCCACCAGCTGGGCAAGAGAACATTTATGACGAGAGACAAACACGAAACAATGCTTCGCTGACCCTGGGGGAGCAGAATACCATTGTCAACACATTTCTGACAGATCATGAGATATTCCATGCTTCATGCAGAGCTTTGGAATCATGCACAGCAAGTTTCAGTCACAGACAGTACTTCACAGGTGTGACAAGTTACAACTACAAGTATATTCACCTGGTGCATGCATAAAATACCTTGAAAACACAGAAATGTCAGACGGCTGGGGGTAATATCTCAGTGATTTAGCCTCGCGAGGACTGTGTTACCATGATGGATTCCTAAATATAGAGGGATCTTCAACAGCATGTAGCAAGATGCCTGCCGTGTTTTTGATAAGGGATTCTGAGAAAAAAATATCAGACGGGGATTCTGCGTGTGAGATGATGCAGGGTACGACAGTATATGTTGTCTTAATAATCCCAACATCAACATAAATAAACTGTGCTCATAACATATAGCCACAAACAAATATTTGTAATAAACTGGTTACTTAGCAACTCTGTCTAGTCTGAGTGAAGCACTTTGGAAATTCTTTGCATGCCTTGAAAATGATTGCATTTATTACACATATAACTCAAACAGAATTGTGTGCTAAGCAATTCTCTCAATAAAGTCCTAGTTTATTGAGTGTTCAAAATATTCCAATACCTTCCTCCATTTCTTAGGAGGGGACAAAATATCATTGACCCATACCAAGTCAATTATATGAGGAAGACAAGCTAGCTTCCACAAAAGGTTAGGATTCTGGAAATTAAGAGACAAAACACCGCAAGCTAGCTGGAAGACTGGGACATGGAGGCAAAAACACAGAGGCTATAAGCAAATACAGCCAGAGTACTTCAGTAAATAATCACCTCATATCTAAAAGAGCAGAACCTACCTCTTTATTCAAACAAAAGGATCCAAAAGGGGCAGAAAATAACTCATTCTCCAAATGTGCCAATAAGCACTTTCTGTTCGTTCACACAATTCAAAAAAATGTTTATTTTTCTCCAGATGGTAAGATTAAATTACATAAAAGCTGTCAGCAAGTCTAATTCTCAGATGCCTCCCCTTTGCTTCGCAGAAGCCCTATAGTCAGCCGTTTGTCTTTGGCTCTGCCCAACACCTCGATTTCACTGCTGAACAGAGGGGATGTTTCATTCACAACAAACCACTGTAGCATTAGCTTCATGGCATAATATACAGGATAATAAATGTAAACATGATCAGTCTGCGTTGACAAGTGTTGTGGATCGTTTTGTTATAGCACATGGAAGGAGGAGATTTCTTTGAAAATGTTATTAATACAACAATAGGACTACGATAAAAAACAGTATGCATAGCTGACTGCAAATCTGGTACGAAGTCAACATTAAAAAACGAGGAAAAAAAGTTTCTCGTTCATGTTCATTACCATGATTACGAACTTCCTTCGTTCTTCATCATTCTAAATAAGCTACTTACAAATCAAATAAGTCTTTTAACCTTCCAGGCAAAAACACTCCTTCCAAAGTGTGATCAACCATCTTGAAATGCAAGGCAAAGAACCTGACTTAAAAATTACCTAACTCTGTTAGGTAATTATTAGATTTTCTCTTAAATTTTGCAAGAGACAGATTTTTGTATTCAAAATTGTATAATTCCAGGATTTATATTAATCTCGATCAGACATTTTCTTCATTTGCAGGTGTATGAAATATTCACAGTATTTCTTCTAAAATGTAATCAAGTCATAGCCAACCACTGTACTGCATATGCTGCAGAGCTCTTAGAATTGTACAGCATGTACAATCGGTATTGTAGCTATCAAATTCCTACTTGAATGATAATTCTGAAGCAGTTAATTTTCAGTTGAAGCTGTTTTGATTGCACTATGTGCCTCAGAAATATAAAATCAACAAAGAAAACCACTTGAGGAATACAGCTCATTCTAAAGTAAAAGATCTTTAACGCAATTCAGCATGGTCAGTATAATGTATCCCTACATTATCAAAAACCCTACAGACATACAAAGCAGAAAATCAGGCATCAAGGACACAGGACTGCATTCTTATAGATAAACACACCAAAGTATTCCACATTATTATCCTTTTAATTTTCAATGTAAGTTGTGAAAGGTCACATTTCTAAAATGTAAACGTTTCATTTCCCAGTGAAGGGCAATGGAAACTGTATATTTAATATTTAATGCGCCTCAGTTTGTTTTTATGAATCGTGTTCATAAACCACTTTACCAAGTGAAGTTTACAGTATGAACTGCTCGATTGCGTTTTAACATTTGCAGAGATATTTGCCAATCAGACTATGTTTTGGTACATACATATGGCCATATTTGCTGCAGAATAAGCAATTCTATTTTCATCTCATTCAACACAACAACACGTAATGCAGGCTTTTCATCCATTGTAATTCATGCCTTATTTGATAATTCTACTAATGTGTATTATCCATTTCAATGACATTATATATTCTATATCAGTGTATTTTTGGAAACAATTCACTGTAAATCCCTGAATGAATTCATTTTAATCTGATATGCTCTTTGAAATGATAAATTTAGTGATAAATACGCAACTAAAAAACAGAAGTATACTTAAACATAAAACAATGTTAGCTTGAAACACTGTCATGCAATAATAAAAATATATAAGTTTTGAGAGTTTTGAGTCAAAATGCCTTTAATGTAATAGTCTTTCACACATACTGGAGTATCATCCAATTTATTTCTTAACATCAGACTATGTTGCTCCAGTTATAAATTCAGTCCTTATTCTTTAATACTCATTCATAGCTGGTTGAGTATAATGTCCGGAAAGATACAGAGCAAGATTATTGGGGACATCCTTGCTCAGTGATGAGGGTTGTTTAAATGCATGCGTCTTCCCCATATCTCCAAGGAGAAGTGCAGAGCCATTACTAAGGAAGGTTAAAATGGTGAAACAGGGCATCCTTACCGTGCAAAAATCAGACCAGGGTCTTTTAGGCATTAATAAACACAAAAGAGTTGAAGATCTAACATGTTGCTTGGTAGGAATATATACAGGTCAGGAAAAAATTGAGACCACTCTATATTTTAAAGAAAATGCATTTTTAAATCCTGTTTTAATCCTGGTTCTGCTCGCAGAAGGCTACACTGCATGGTAGGCTGCTTCCTGGCTCAAAGTTTATACAACAGCAGTACACAAGAATAATGTGAAGCAGGAGACACTGGGAATGACCAAAAACCAGCCAGGTAAAGGGCAGAAGCAACTTTCTAATGCCAGAGATGACTGTCAACTTATCCGTTAGTTTTTCATGAATTGGAACACACATCAAGTGACCTTCAAAAAGGAATGGGAAGCATTAAGTGTAGGTGTGAAGTGCACTGCTAGGACAGTTCATATCAGGCTCCTAGAGGCAGGACTGAAGTCCCATAAAGCAAGGAAGGAGCCCTTCATTCATGAGAAACATGGAGCCAGGCTGTAGTTTGCAATAAAAACATATAAAATGTATATTTTACACAGGTGGATACCCTTAAAATGAGAAATGAGTGAAACTGAAAATTTTCCTATGGTATTTGGTATATGGTATTTTTTCCAGAGTGGTCTAATATGCCATAACATTAAGAAAACTTGTACACGTATATCAAAGTGCGGCTCAGCAGTAAAGACAGGAGTTCGATCACAGTTTAGTGCTTCAACACTTAAAAAGTCACTAAAAAAACAAAAAACAAATCACTTTCCACTTACTGAACTTGTCCTGTCCCAAAGCTTATATAAATGAACTGAACTGTTCATCAATCCTCACCCAACACGCAAAAAAAAAACAAAAACTGACTCCTGTGTCAAAACCGATTCTATGGACGTTTTCAAACATCCACAGCTGACATTTAGCATTTCATCCATAAAATTACCTTGATAAAAAATGTTTTCATTATGCATTTGCATGTGCATATGCGGCATTTGCAATTAAACCAAAAAGGGATAACAATGAAAGAAGTATTACGAATAGAAGTGAAAGATCAAAGCAAAAAAGATGGTTCAGATTAACTACAGAGACTTTATTAGGTTCTCTTAATGATCACAATTTCATGTTTTCTTTCAAAACCCAGGGGGTAATCATAAGGTGTACAACCACTCACGTACGACTTCTCTGTAATGGTTTGACAGTTCATTAAGTATAACCACTTCAGAATGAGGTGATGATAGCACACAAAACAGTTAGCCAATCAGTAATCACAGGACAACCAAAAGCATAGACCTTGGATAATACGTAACGTTACTAGCTAGTGCTATTCAGGGCTTATTTAATTATGGAGCTTAAGGTAGGGTTTCAGGTAGCACCTGGTAAGTCTTGTCTTTGGATGCCCATTTTCATTATGCTGCTGAAGCCATGCCACTTAATTCCACATATCCATTTTTAATAACTACTTATCCAGTGAAGGTCAAAGTAATTTGAGGCTTGTTGCATCCCGGAGGACTGCCTCAGACTGGGCACATAGAACACAAAAATTGCAAGAGAGGTGACATTACTGGCAATTTAGTGGCAAAAAAAAAAACTGCATGAAAGTGTAGCTCTGCAACACAAGAAGAAAGCCCAGAAGAAATGTGTACAAGCTCAGGTGCCACATACAAACTGCCCCCCGTCAGAGCTGGGACTCATTTTGGGACCTTTAACCCTTCAGCTGTGAGGTGACTGGGCAGCCCACTGAGCCGCCAACGACCAGGCTGGCAGGGGGCCGGGGGCAAGGCCGGAGGGAGGGCCCAATTCTGTTCCCCTTCCTGTTCTCAAATGGAAAGACACACCCCCACAGGGGTTTCGTATCAGTTCAGATAAGGCTTATGCTTCGACTGGCAGGAATTAAGGGCTCGTAGCATTTTTATTTTTATTTATTTTATTTTTTTTTTGGGGGGGGGGGGGGGGGGGGGGGGGGGGGGTGTAACTTTTTTTTTCTTCTCTTCCCCCGCAAAA
>JAOYFF010000051.1:6971317-7005668 GCA_025773925.1 Cryptomyrus ogoouensis
ATATATGTCAGAATTCATGGTTTGAAATTAATATTTGCGTGTACCCAAGTTTGGGGTGTACTCTTCCTTTTCTTGGCAAAAAATAAAAGAATCTCTTGGTAATTTTCTTACAAAAATCAAGGAACATTCTCCTCTTTGGAAAATGTTAGGGAAGGAGTTGCAATGTGTGGTTTTCAGCTGAGGTTTGCAGTTGCTGACACAACCTGAACTCCACCTCACAGGAAGCCTTTGTGATTAACTTGGACCAAGAATTGGGGCAGTTTTGTCTAAGGAGATCCTACTCATAAACGGAGGGATTCGGTGTTTCGAGGAATGAATATAGCACCAGCTTGAGTCACATCTTATATAAAAACTGCCAGAACAAGCCAAATGCAGGACAGCGCACTGTCGATTTCTCAAACTAACCTCGACACGCCCTGTCTTGTAATTCGTAACACAAAGTCGGCAGTAATCATCACCATCTAATCGGAAAATGGAGTATTTGCGTCCTGCTTTCTCAACTAAGAGCTCTGGGAAAGAGGAAGGAGAGAGAGGGTCTATGCTCTTAATTAGACGTCCAGACTCCCATGTTTTTATACCCAATCAGAACAATCCAATTAGCATGTGTAATTTAACAAACACTTACTCTGTAGTTTTGGGGGAAAATGGGTTTTGAAGGTCAGGTGGTATCTTCATATACACATTAGGAAATTTTGGGTCAGGTAGACGTGTATAGAGAGGAAGAAGGCCGATTCCTTGCTGGATTGTGCCTTTACTGGGGAAGGATTTGGCTCTTTGTCATGGGGCAGCTCATATACATCTATAACAATCTACATTTCTGCTGTTTTTGTACACTTGCCACAGGGTGAAATAGTTGAATCCAACGACATAGCTTCGGGTTGAGCATGGGGGCGTTGAGGGTTCCACCCATTTAAGGGGGTCCAGAGGTTTGTATTGGCTGGTTTTGATTATACACCCATGCTTGATTCTCCGGTGCAGCCTTATGGGGTGACGATCACTTCCTGAAAGTGTAGTTTTCAGACGATGAGCTGAATTGTTGGTTATATTTACCAGTGTGGTTAATAAGATCACAGTGAAGCGTATGTCATGATCATAGAGAGACAAGACATAGAATATCTAGGATGATGTGTTTCTTACCACAGTCCTATGGGCCGGCATCGTAAGCATGGCTTCCTGTTATTATTATTATTTTATTTTTTTTTTGGGGGGGGGCATGGGGTTATTATTTCTCAAATTAAATCTCTTTACACGTATGACACTGAGATTTGAGAGTTGTATCTAAATGTTTTACTCCATTATGAAATTAAATTAGAATACTCATGGCTTAATTTGCCTAAACCGTAATACTTAAGGTTGGTACTGTGCTATTGCTTACAAAAACCTGCCTTTGTATATAGGAAATCTTCATTTAATCCTCTCAAACACATCTGAAGTGGATTTAGGAGGCAGAACTGGGTCATCCCATAATACAGTAATTTCCTTTTTTCCAGTTCAGTTGCCTTGGTTGTTGGGCTTTAGCCTGAGGGTAAATCCTGGCGATGTCAGTGTGTCTCTGTCTCACCAGCATCTGGCAGAGACAGGGCAGCCTAGAGAAACCACCTTTCCATGACTGTCTTCAGAAGGTCATGGGTTCAAATCCCAGGGGTGTTAGATCAATCATATTTTGTTTCAGCCCTTGAGCGAGGTAGCTGCTGCAGGGGAACCAGCTGATCCTATACTATAAACCCAAAGTTCCTCACTTTTACGTGTCTTTTAACAAAAAGTTTGGGGGGGGGGCCAGTACAGGCAAATAGATAACCAGTGCCTGTTATCCTGCATTCTGTTGTACTGAGCCAGCAGCATAGTGCATCTTTTCCATGTTTACTTGTCATTTGTAGAAAAATATGCTGTTTTTATGCTGTTTTTCCTACATCAATCTCCATCCAAGCAGAAGTGAAAATCACAGGAATTTCACTGCTGAACATATCCCAGCTGCACTACTGCCTCATACCTCCAGGGGGATTAAGTGAGTCCCACCCCGGCTCATCGTGAGTGCAGTTTGTGGATGGTCTCCTCATTCGGGGATCCACCGGGTGCGCCGCGCTCCTCCTTCAGTCCAGAAGACACCTGCTGCACGAGATAGGCTCCTAGCCTCTTTATCACCATTCACTAAATAGGTGTTTGCAAGATGGATAATATATATAATGTTTCACAATAATTTGACGATGCCTTGCTCGCTCGTTTTAGCAGTAACTTGACAATCTATCCATACCCCGTAATATGCGGCATTCATTTATTTCTGGTTGCGGGTTCTCCTCTCTCCTTTCATTCTCAGTCCTAATTGAAAGTTGACGGCTTGCAGCTACGTCTTTCTCCGCTTCGCTGCTCGTCCCCGCTGCGCGCCTTTAGTCAGCCGGGCTGCCTTCCCGCGGCCTCCGCGGTGATTTGCTCAACTGTATTACATACACTTAAGCCAGTTCATGCGTGAGAAACAGATTTTAATGTAAAGGTCAATTGTTAAGCTAATTAAGCCCATATTTTTTAGCTGTCAGAAGTACAGTGCGGTATGCTAAATTCTCAGTTCGCTATTAGCATTTAAACTCTTAGGGACAGCTTTGCTGTAAGGCAAAATACTATCTGCAAAACAAAAAGCCCATGTGATGTAGTACTTCCTATTTACTAAATGGACGCTAAAGGATATGGATTTTTTAATTGTGTAGTTTTTATTTTGAAAATGCACTCATTTCAAGCTCCTTACTAAAACTTTACTAACCCATAGACAATTTAAGTCCGATTAGCTTCAATTATGGTCAGTGTAAGAGGCAATTCAGCAAAATTAACATTCATTGAACAGCCTAAATTACATTTGCATTTAAAATACTGTTAGAGCGTAGGAGGAAAACTTGCGCTATAAGCGAACAACTGCGCCTCTTTTGCAATGGTAATAAATCCTCATTCTCAATGGTCAGGCACAGTTTTTTTTTTTATCTCTAAAGCAAAAGGTGTGTAAAATAAAAATTATTTTAAGTGTGTTTTAAATACACCATAACACTGATCCCAATACCGAAAAATTCTCCATTATTGAACAATTATAGTACGTAAAACAGATTTTAATGAACTGTTTTTTTTTTTTTTTTTTTTTACTAAATACAAAATATATGTATTTCTAATAGTGATATTAATGACAATAGTTATTGGGTCTAAATTTAAGTGTGCACATGAAAATATGAAGATTATCCAAATGTGATGACGTTGTAATGCCCAACCTTGTACTTTCATGTCACAGTAAAAGAATCAGTAGTTATTGGATAATCATTGGTTGGGTGTTTGTGACTGGGGAGGTCATACTCTACTTTGTAGGGTTTGCTGTGACACCCATATTAGGATGTTATCAGAATTTCACCTTTAGTGGGACATATCGTTGTCTACAGGAGCCGTAATCTCGTTTTCCGTACTCCGGTAAAGCTAACTGCTGTTCGGAAGACAGGCTGAACGTCAGCTTTTAGGATAATGTTCGCTGCTCTGGTCCATTTTCTCCTGTTGTCTGCATGTCTTTCACGTGGTGGCTGTGATGTATCGCAATTCCCCATCTGTTCCCCATGTCGTGCCCCCCGAGCAGTAATGGCGACATCTGCGTTTTCCCCATTCTGTGCGATTGCACGTGTTCTTCACTGGCAAGTCAAAATGTTGAGTAATTGAGTAATTAATAAAATCACAGCGGTTCATTGCGTAGCTCAGCAGAATCACATAGGTCCTCTAAACATTTACGAAAGTAGGCCTGAAACAATCCCACTTCTGTGTCATGTTTAGTAAAAGTGTGAACGTCACAAAATCCAGGTTCAAATCCCGCAAATTGCTGACAATAACGTGATTTTAGACGCAATATTCTCAAACTTAGTGCCTGACCCTGTACGTCAGACCATTAAGGAGACACCTTCAGAATTATCCTGCTAACATGCTAAAAGCATTTAATCTCAGTCATTAATCATAAACACTACAGCTACCCGTACACAATGACACAATAACACAACAGCACAAGAGTGAGAATTTTAGTTAATTTTGTGTGCCTGACCCTATTATTCTTGTTTTGATTTGTGCAATTTTCTTGTGAGGAATAAAACAATGGAAAAATCACAAAATAGTCCTGATGGAACCAGCATATGTCTGTTGCTGTCATTGTTTGCATGAATATACATCACCAGTCAAGTTTTTATATACCACAGGTTTTTACCACTTCCTCATGTTTTTCTTAAACTCCAGATTTTTATTCTTGTTAAGCACTGGAATGTTGAGTGAACAACTATAAATGAAAATATAAGTTCAAATAAAACAAGTTTCCTTTATAACATGGACAGAGTATGTAACAGTGCATGTCCGACATCCTATTAACTGGTTGTGTGATGATGGTATAGTCAGATTCTAAGCTGTCCTTTACCTTTAAATGAACTAGTTACCTGTTTCATCCCATGACACTGATCAGTATTTAATGTCCCTTGTAGAATGAAAGCCTCAGATTTTCTCTGCTGTTATAACAGCTAGAGGAGGTTACTTTGATGAATCAATATGACATTTTCTTGCTAATAAAGGTACTCAAATGGTGAACATACTGTGAATTTATATGTTGGTAAAAATATTGAGTGTATTTTTATTAAATGTTAAGTGAGTGACATGCAGATAATCTCAGGAAATCTCACTTTTCACTGGTGGTGTGTATCCAGAAATCATAAGCAGCTGTATTTGTGCTGAGAGATTATCAACATAAGCGGCAGTGGAGCTTAAGAGGAGAATACAGTGTGCACAAAGTACAGTGATTCCAGTGCAGTTTCCCTGACAAATGCCCAGTCAGTAGATGTTAAACTCTGGACGCAAATGACACATTGACATTTCTTGCATGTCATAGCCCCCCCTCTCTAAGGGGGGTGTTAGGGGGTAAATCTGGGGGTTTTAGAGTCATTTGCATGAAGCTTTTTAATGTTTACATGCCAATAATGCAAGTATTGTTTTAGGTATATTCTTTTCCACTTATGTTATTAAACAAACATCTAGATTTTTGTACTTAATTAGTGGGAAAGACAGGGGCGAGTTGAGAGTCCAAAAAACTTGGAACATGGAACGTTTCAAGGAACAATGGCTGGAATATCAGTGACAGGAACATTGTGGAAAAGGTGAGCAGACTTTATAAGTGAAAACTGAAAGGTGAAAGAAGATGCTTACATAATTACAGCTAGATGGTAGTGGAGTATCGGTCGATATAAGTACAGCTGGTCTAAGAACAGGAGGAGAGGAGACCGAGGAAGACTTAAGCCCTTCTACACATATTTTCCAACAGGAGTTTTGTTTATTGATCCTCTTATTTGAATCCTGGTGAAATTTTGAGTAGCAGTTTCTTTTTAAGCCAGAGGCCATAATGACATGGTAGGCTACACATCTCTTTGTTGACGCACTCCTCTGCACTCTCCATGCGTCTCCGCAGCCAAAGCCGCCTTCCCTACGGCTCGTGACAATTTCTGCTTTTAAGCCATTTTTACTTCCCTAAGTAGTGAAATTAGCATTTTGGTATCCGGGCCCCTTCTGTGTGGAGCACGTCGGTCGCTGACAGTTTCATACGATTCACAGCGAGTGCTTTGCCATCCTGGAGACAACTTCATCAATAATGCTGATGTTTTTGTGGGAAACAGGAGGTTGGATCAGCGGCTGTCTTCCAGGAGCCTGGATTTTTTGATAACACTATGACAGTAATTGGGAAAAAATTGTACAGAAGATCTAATTACTATTAACTAACTGTTAGTTAAATGTTTATTAATAGTCCACCCATCCATCTCACAAGTGTTTACCTGGTGCAGGATTGTGGGGGGTGGAGTCTAACCCGGTTATGGAGCACAGAGCAGGGGTGTACCCTGAACAACATGGCTGCCTATTGCAGAACACACTAGGGGCGTGGCTACAAGTGGGCGGGGCATGGGCGGGGCCCCCCAAATGGATTGTCTGCCAAATTTAACCAATCATTGATTAACAACTTTTACTATTGCCAGTTCCCACCCCCCCCAAATTTGAACATTGGTGCCCACCCAACTTACCCAAACGCCCACACTGGGAGAGCAGCCTGGTAGTGCCACTGGGACAGACACGACCCTGTACTAGTTCTTTTTCTCGTGTTCCTGTTCACTGGTATACCACTCTCGGCTAAAGATGGCTTTGATAAGTGTTATCCGTTCTGAAATACTGTACAGCAGAGGTGCACATTTCAGGCCCAGAAAGTAAAAATCCAGGCCAAGATTTTGTTTCAACCAACCAGTTGAGTAACTCTGTGACTGTGACTCTTTATACTCAACTGTTAGTCATTGATACAATCAGTGACTAACATTTTGTTATGACTGCAAACATGTAATAATGTAACAAAAATACCTGAGATATATTTCCTTCGGAGATGGCCATAAATACAGAATTATCCTATTTCACCACTAAACAAATATAAAATATTGACAGTGTCCTTCCCGCTTAGACTCTGCTGTCCTGCTGTAAGGTTTCATGGGTGCATAGATACTGCAGTTTCTGACCGAGCCAGACTGCACTCGACTCTTGCATCTTGCGCAAAACTGCAATGTCACACCTTCATACGCCTGCAGCCAAACAGCCGCTGGCAAGAAGTCGTTGAGAGTTAATTGGTAGGAATAAATGATTTATGCCTCATGTACTGAGCAGATTATGGCAAGGATTTTAACAGCGAGCTAAACCCTGATAAATCACAGCCAATAGCAAGTAACAAAGCACATTTAATGGCCAGGCATAATGTATTATCTTTGACACAAATGGTGTAATCAGGGAATTGAAATCAGATAATTGAAAAAAGTAGCTATACGCACTGGTACTTCACAGTCGCAAAATCCCTGGTGTCTTGAACCCTAAGGGATCATTAAAGTTAAAAAATCGTGGTCAACAAAGATGGCAGTTTAATTTGAAATCCTCCGGTCATGTGTTCAGCTCTCATCGCCTTTCCACAAAATAACAGCTGTTGTATGTGGTAATAATGAAATTAGTGAAGTCGTGGCAGTGGAGTGAAAGATGATCTGTTTGGCACATGTGGTGGAGATTAGTGCCTCTGTCACCCTCAGCAGGAAGAACTTCCTGCATTCTCCTCTCCCATCTCAAGTGCTGGTCATCCGCACTGGCACATGGGGGGGTGGGGTGATGCTGGCAATGGCAGGATCCTGGCAGGAGGCAGTGTCTCTGCGGGAGGTAAATCGAGGGATCCAGGGACTTTTCAAGGATGTCTCCAAAAATCATTAAAGCTCTGCCTGTAATGGGCCTAAAGACTAAGAGCCCATATGGAGTCAAGCCAGCGGTACAAGGCTGATACTCGGCTCTGAATCCCTTACTTTCCTGAGAGTATGACTGCGCTGAATAGAAGATTAACCCACAGAAGCTTCACCCTCTATTTCACATGCATTCTGCTGTGTATCAGATGCATACAGCGAGTCGATATGGAGAATCCACTGCCAGGATCAAAGTGCGTAGCCAGCCTCCAGCGTTGGAAAATATGGAGAAACGGTCTTCTTTGAGACTTCAAAGATTAAAGAGATTCGACTTAAACCACAAGGATTTTATGGAGCTCATACACCCGGTGTTTGAGGGAGTTCTGACTGATCCTAATCCACAGACAATCAAACTCAAAAACAATACAAAGGAAAATGAGCAAACTGTCTAAAGAATGCCATGGTGTCAGAATAATGATGGGATGAAAGCTGTACTTATGATCCTAAAAGCACAGAGAAAAATGCAGCTTGCTAGGTGTCGCGGAAAAACCCTGATATATCACGGCCAGCAAAATGGGAGTCTCTGGTACTGTCATTTTGGGGGTCATGGACAAACTGGAGGGTCCTCATGTAGTCTAACACCATGCAGTTACTCCATAGATTGTCTCTAAAATGCCCAGTGTATGAGTGTTCTGTGCCTGTTAATGTGTGGGTGTGCATTATGAAGTAATAGTAATGGTACCCTAAGAGTAACTCTCATTACAGTATGGGGATACCCCGCTGTCCTTATCACTCACAGTGTTTTAAGGGGACCAGTAATGATGCAAAAAAGAGTAACTCTCGTTACAGTATGGGGATACCCCACTGTCCTTATCACTCACAGTGTTTTAAGGGGACCAGTAATGATGCAAAAAAGAGTAACTCTCGTTACAGTATGGGGATACCCTACTGTCCTTATCACTATGCTTTAAGGGTGGTACTACTACTACTACTACTACTACTACTAATGATGATTATAATAATAATAATAATAATAATAATAATAATAATAATAACTCCCCCATGGGGAAATTCTCTTTTACGCCTCCCCCACTTGCTCTCTGTAGGTGAGAGCGAGCTGGCTGTGATGGGCAGCCACCCATAGCAGCACCCAGGAAGCTGGGGGTCAAGGGCCTCGATCAGGGACCTGCAGATATGCTGAGGCTGGGCTCAAACCTGCAACCTTCCGATCACAGGCAAAGAGGCTTAGCCACCTGGAAACCTAAAATACATTTTTGCTTCCTCCCAGCTCCCAGTAATTATATGGAACTGGGAGGGAGCAAAAACATGGACTGTCTGGGGGGTCCCCGAGGACTGGGTTGGGAAACACTGTTATAATACATTAAAGTGTATTCAAAGGAGGACATTTATTTATCCTTTTGGACAGTCTTGCAATGAAGTTAGACCAGAGGTGCTTCTAGAAAGAATATGATTTGGCAGGAGAACAGTACTCTGAGTCGCACTTTAAATCCTGGTCATGTATGCCGTGATCAGTGTCCCAGCACAAATCTTCATTGACCGGTGCTCGATGTCCTTTTTCCCCAATCCATAAACTTTCAAAGTCAAAGACATTGGAGAGCGGGTCTGCGTTTCAGAGCAGTGACACGGGAAGGAGGAAGCAAGCACAAAGGCACGGAGATCTTAGCATACGCGGAGACATGAAATACACCAGCAGATGGGGGGGAGCCGTAACCATATGACCATGTGTGGGGAGGGAAAGACGTCTAAGGCAGGTGTGCTGCCTTTACACTAACATAGCATCTCCGCTTCTGCTGATACAGTCCCTTATAGCATGACCAGTTAAGAGATCAATGAATGAATATACATATATACCGGTAAATATCCAGTTTCATATATGTTACTGCCCCCAACCTTATACCTTGTGCTGCTAGGATAGGCTACAAGCTCGTCCTGGAACTGAGGCCAGATTAGAACATTGGGTAACACTACTTAAGGGGGCACTAATAATGCAGTAATACACTCTTAGTTTCTGGTTAATTAATACATTAAGTAAGTGTTGATTACGTACTGATCCCATGTCCATTCATCATTAATCAACCATGATGGTTGATTCATTTCTTGAACTATATTAGTTAACAGTTAACTAATTAGTTAATAAACTAATATAGCTCCTGTATGGAATACATGAACTGTCATAATTAATTAATGATGAACTAACACTTAGTTAAAGGTTACTTAATGCCTTAAGTAAGCATGCACTACTACATTTGTGTCCGCTCCGGTGAAGAATGAGTAAAGTGTTACCATTTGAAATTTGTTCATTAGGTCATAATTTGTTCTTGAGGAGCAACTGAGTAAGTAACTAAGTTATTTGTGCTACCTCAAGTAAAGTGTTACCGGACGGCGGACGTTGAAAGATGAGTGGGAGGATAAAACGGGATGCAGAAAAATTGTAACACTTGTAAGACAGTTTTCCAAACAGATAGAGAATAATTAATTGTTACTGAAAATATCCAAGTTAGGGAATGCATTTAAATATAGTTATGTCAGAATAAGACCAAAACCCAAAATGTTTTGTCAGGGAATTCTCCATGCGTTCCGAACAGTTTTAATAAAGCTGTTTAGGATGGAATGTGATCGAGCTATTGATTTTGGTTAATATGCAGCAAGGAATTCCGGTCACGGACAAAAACTAATTCAATAATTGTGTGGATATTGATGTGTAAATTTGATTTATATGTTATATGAATTTCACAGTCGTGTTAGCACATCCGGTCACTTATTCTCCCCGAATAGTAACAGATTAATGCAGCGTTATTGATGATGTTTAACTCACCCTATGTGTGTTAAGCATAGAGAACAAAATGCATTGCTGTACCAGGGCTAGGTAATTAACAGATTGATGACTTAATAATAATAATAATAATAATAAATAATAATAAATAATAGTAATAATTAATAATAACAAAGAATTAAACAATTCTCGGTGAGAGTTGAATTCCAGTGTTTCTGGAAATCCTTTATCAAACAGGAATGCTGTGTTCTTGTTACACATTACAGAAGACATGCAAACAGAGTGTTTCACCACTCATGGTCCAGCTGACGGAGGATTAGTCAGAGGGACATCTGGGGGTGTGTGTGCGTGTGTGCGGGGGGGGAGACGTGCTGTAACATGGGCCGGCCATGTCAGTCACTGCCGGCGCTGGGGAGGGTCCCAAAAACTGGGGCACTCAGGGCAGGGGGGAGGGGGGCTTGCTCTGTCACTCCTGGCTGTCTTCACCCTTAATAAAGGCAGGCAGATTGCAGTGCAGCCCGTAATACTGACGTGACGCCTTAGTGTAACAAACCCCGCCCCTCCTGACTCCCCATTTCCTGCTGTCTGACACGTTTTTTTTCTTCTTTTCCAATTGAATGTTGGATGCTTATTCTGAGAGCGACTCATTCCTATGTGTTTGTGAAGTATCACGAACTCTATGGATTACTCATTTTTTTTAATTAAAAAAATTTTGTCTTCAGTTGAGACGCCGATGTTTAATAATTAACGTCACATGAATGCATTAGAAAAGCAGAGGAACTGCAATACGACATAAGTCATCAAAAGTTTTAATTTTAAGAAATAGGAGGAGGTCTTCAGCAAGATACAAAACCATCCATTTCATACTGGGGGGGCTGGAGGTATGAGCCAACACTGCAGCCCACTGAGCCAACAACAAGATCTTTTCTATTTCTTATATAATATTCTGGCATCCATGTCATGTCATGTAATGTAAAGCAAAGTATTTTGTTCTGTGCTGCTTGGACAAACTTCAAGTCCGCCTGGACCCAGACCGGGTTAGGAAGTTAGAAAATGGATGGATTTGTGAATGGATTCATGGATGGGTATTTTATAACAACTTAATAAAATAAAGGGAATCGTAGCCAAACCTCATGTCATATTTCCAATACAGGCAGTCCCCAAGTTAAGAATGTCTGACTTAAGAATAACTCGTACTTACAAATGGAATGCAATAAAGCCTATTATATTACAAATAAGGGTTAAATACAATGGTTCATAATAACGAACACGGACTACTTTATGACGCTTGTGAAAACATTGCGCGGCTTCAGCCGTACGTCAGCTCGAGGTGCAGTACAGTTTCATATGTAGTTACTTTGATTATTACTGTATAATCATTAATAATATTGTTGTTGTTATTATTATTATGTACTGTACGTATTATTCTTTTTCTGACTTACTTAGAAATCCAACTTAAAGACAGACTTAGGGAACGGAACTTCTGTTCGTAACTTTGGGGATACCTGTATCTTAAACAAACGCAGTGATGACTGTCAGGTGTTGACTGGTCCTCCGGCTGTCCCGTTGCCCGGCAGATTCGCTGCAGGGTGAGTACCAGCGGAAGCTCTACAAGGAACTGATGGAGAATTACAATCGGCTGGAGCGGCCGGTCCTCAACGACTCCTCGGCCATCGTGGTGGAGCTGGGCATGACGCTGCTGCAGATCATCGACGTGGTGAGTCCTCACATCACAGCCCCCCCCCGGGGCCAGTCGACCCTGCCTGTCTGTTCTTCTGTTAGCATCTGACTCGACACTTATGGGCAGTAAGCTGAATAATAAAACCAGGGAGTACGATAAATATGTGCTGGCACGAAGACCTTGAGCTTTGGATGTGTGGATGGATGGATGGAGAAGTCATCTAGTAAATGCATTCTCAAAAGAAGCAATTACATGCTATTATGTGTATAAATAAACCTTTTTCTGTTTTCCTTTGTGTAAATATTCATTAATACTCAGAGACAAGACTCACATCGTCACATGACTAGCGCCTCGCCCAGTTGCCTGTTTTCTAGATGAAACAATTTCTAGATCCTTTCGGTGCATATGAGGATTCGGAAACGATCGTCATGGTTTAATATCCTGGCACATTTTATTCCAAGACACTTTACTACGGTTTAATTATTCCACAGAAACGTCATTACAGAAAATGCAAAAACTGGAGATATGTGGGAAATATTGCTTCAGTTCAAGAAACCTGTTTAAGGGAGTAACGACTATGGTCAGAATTCCAGTACTTTAGGCACTATGATAGTGAACAGAGAGGAGATGGGAAAGTTGGTAGGGAAAGAGAGTGCAGTTTATATGGTATAATCCCGTTATAACGGAATATCGTCTGTAATGGACGAGGTCCGCTGGTTCCAGCCTTGCGCCTTTAAAAACATGCAGAGAAAGCATCGGATATAGCGGACTCGCATATAACGGAATGTCGCTTAGAACGGACAAACAATTTGGTCCCCAGGGCTTTTAGCTGTAGTTTTGTTCGGCTATAACGGACATACAGGCTCCGCCAACAAGACGCGCGGCGTGCCAGTGATATCCAGCGCAGATACGTAGTCGGGATTATTAATAGTCACGCTTATTAAATAAGCATGGCGTAACAGCAGGCAACACTGATTGGTCTATGTGGCTGTCCATCACCAGGCACGCTGTGCGTCGGCAGACGACGCTCGCAGCTGGAGGGATGCAGTAAGCAATGAGGTTACTATTGTACCGAACATGTATAACCACTTATAGGCCATATACACTTCCAACAGTCTGGTAAAGTTTGATTACTACATATACAATATAATAATCTATACCACAAGTGTGTCTGCTGAGGTGTGGCATGAGTAAATGGTGTCCTGTAGTTGTGTTCTGTGTATACAGCAACTCTGGATATAACTGACTTTGGATATAACAGACTGTGTTGCCAGGTCCCTTAAAGTCTGTTATAACGGGATTGTACTGTATGAAGAAAGAGTATATATACCAGGAATCAGTCCCAGAATCATGCATAATCCAGTGCAGGATAAGGGGCAGCGAGGCGGCTAGATGGATGCACACCATGAGATTTTGCAGATATTTTTAGGACTTAAATGTCCCCCCCCCAAAAAAGCTCTTTATTCATAACTGTAACACAGGTTGCACAGTAAACTGCATAGGTCTCTTTGAACTTACTGTCTTAAAAGAAGTACCATCCAGTCTCTAGTGGCCCTTGATATGCTTTTCAGGCTTACTTTTCTGTGTATGTTCATGGCTTAATTCACACAAGGCTGTTAGCACACTCTGGATTTGACCGGATAATTGGATGATGTCAAGAGTGTGTGTAATTCTTTGATAAATCAATACCATTTTGACTTTCAGATAGCTGGTGCGATGTATCACCCTAATCCCTTAGTAATGAAGTTTCTCACCATCTGCCCCCTAGCAAAGTAAGTTCAGATGTAATTTGTCTTTTGGATGATCTTCAGTCAATGCTGCTCTCCGAGCTGAACGCTGGCTGTCTCAACACCCATGTGGAGCTTCATGTCACTGAGGGCAGATTCTAGGATTAATTAACGTGGGGTAAGAGCATCAATAATTCAGACAGAGGGGCCAACCAGTGACAGTGGAGGAAGTACTCTGGCGGCCAATCAGCTTTCAGCTGTGGCCAGGCCCCTGTTTAATTCATTCATGATTTATAAATTCATTTATGACCTAAACTACAAAAGACTTGAAACTATGAAAATTTCTGATTGCTTTCTGAGTCCTTGGTCAATGTTTCATGCTTAGATCAATGTCACATTTTCTTAATAAGAATCAGCAAAATAAAATGAGCATGTAATCCATCTGGACATATTTTATCGTATGTGGCGTTAAAATCTGGAAGCTAGGGCATTTAATGAATGAAGAGAAGTACGAAAACAGAAACACAGTCTGGGTCTAGGTTTAAAGATGGTCAAGCCTTGAGGAAGGCCTGCAGGTCTGCCTCTCTGAGGTTAATCACCGGTGGGAGGAACAGGCAAGTAAGAGTGACAGGGCAGAGCATATAGCTGAGTGCAGAACTCAGACCCTGCCTGGTCTGCAGATCCCTCAGTGGGCCTGTCTTATCTCGGCTGTCGAAACATGCAAATCAACTTAGACAGACAGATATTGCAAGCCGATGTTGAAAAGTCGTGTCACACCATTCACATTACTTACACCGTCATCTTGACTCACAGAAGAAATCTGTTCCAAAAACCCTTACAGAAGTCAAATTTTACGTTTTATGAATTGACCCCGTCCCCCTTATAGCACCTTATAGCGAAAAACATATTGAGTCAGTTTAATAGAAGTTGAAAACTGGCTGTAAAATTCATTCCTGGAAATACAACAAGCTTAGAGCTGCAGGTAGAGTAGCCAAGGGCACCTCGAAACTTATGTCGCATGACTACCGGGTGACAATGACGAGTACGCTCTGAATTTGTAAAAATCTATTTGCGCTAAACTGAAATAAGCTCATGACTGTGATGCCCGTGTATAAGTTCAGAACATTAAACCTTTATTGTCATTTTTTTAACGACACAGAAGCAACGGCAATAAAAAGCCTAGTGGGTAATGTGTCTAACTTTCAACGGGGTGTTAATTGCTTTTCTCACCTGTAAGAAGGTGACAGATGAGGGATAAATGAATCTGCTGTTTTACTGTGTACTAGACACAGGAAGTGAGATGATGCCTCTGTGTCGTATCACACATTCTGTTCACCATAGCAAACTATCAGCATATCAGCCGCTATAGCACATGATGTCGTGCAGAGTTTTCCGGAAGTCCCATGTCTATGATTCAGTAATACTCAGGAATTAGCTTGATAATTTAGCCATATATGTTGGGGTTGCGGTGGGAGGGGAGCATTCGATCAGCTTCAGCCCCTTAGGGTCTCCAAGGTGGAGCCAGATGGAGAGCAACCGATGACATCTCAGAAGCGTGACTGCGTGTCGATGAGCTCCCGGACCGGGACAGATGCTGCGATTCCCCCAGGGGGCTGAGTGTCTGAGGAGGCGGGGGTGGCGGGTAACGTGGGTAAACAGAGGAAAGCGGAGGGTAGATGGTTTGGCACGGAGTGGGTGGGTTTGGGTGTCAGCTCACCTCATCCTCTCTCCAGTCAATCCCACACGCATTACCAGCAAGGAATGTCTTTGGCTCTCTGTCAGGCTACTGAGATTATATTCAACACCAAAGTTATTCCAGGCGTCGTCTTTGATGCTGAGCTTCTAGAAGGACCTTCTGTCGTGCTATATAGCTAGAACTGAATAGCAGAGAGCTGTGAACGAAATACTCCTCATTGTTGGTTTAAATGTGATAAGGAAAATGGCATGAAAAATGTATTTTAATGTAAAGAAAGGCGTGTGGTACAGAAGGGACCACATAGCTGTCTGCCCCTGTGCGCCGGCGCCCCCGCCTGGGAGGGAGAGATCTCCCAGGACTCTCGGTGGTGAAGCGCCATCTGGAGGGCACAGGGTGCGCTGCAAGTGCGAGAGACGGGGCCTCGGAACCGGCTGATAGGCTGAAGTCGGACTCCTCTACGGAACATGCTCTGCTGCTGTCAGGGAGGGGAAAAAATGTCTGCTCTGAAATGGACAGGTTGCATATTAAGCAGGACGCTCCAAGTTCAATCAGAAGACCTGTCTTATGGAGATCAGAGTCAGCCCAATGCCAGCTAACAGCAGCGATGCAGATAACGTGGCAGCCATATTGTATATTTACAGTTGATGTTAAAATAGTTGCATCTGTTTATTCAACTTGCAGAATATTATTGATTGTCCAATAGGAATGTTCCTTACCTAAAGTCTTATTGGATGATTGGACAGTTTCTAGCTTAAGTAAACTGAGAATTCCTGCTTTGTGGAAAACCCCTCTGCCCCCTCCCCACCCCCCAGAAAGTGAATGTCACAGCTGATGCACAGGTTTGAATGGGGGGGGGGGCAGATCGTCCTTGACAGGATTCCAGCGTTGAGAAATTTCCCTTCATGCAAAGTAGGGATGCGGCAGGAAGGAGGGGTGACACGGGGGGGGGGGGGGGTGTCGGGGAAAAGTTTCAGGAAGCTTTTAGAAAAGGATTTTTAAAAAATCTGTTTTAGAGAGCTGCTTGTGTAAAACCCCTCTGAGGGAAAGTGACGTACTCGGTACTGAAAATACGCTAAGCTTTGTTATTCGTTTCCACCTTAAACTGACAACACAGATTTTTTTTTTCTGGATATTCCTTTTGCATATCATTGTTTCAGTAATAATAATATTATTATTATTAAGAAGAAGAAGACAAAGAATTTGGGTGTTTGAATAAATTGAATAAATATATTCTGGGATCAGGATGCTGGTGCAGTGGGTAGCGCTGTTGCCTTGTACCCTGTGCCTCCCTGTGTGAGGAGATTCCATGTTCTCCTAGTGTCATCGTGGGGTTTCCTCTCTCTACAGTCCAAAAACATACTAAGGTGAACTGGACTTACCAAATTGCTCATAGATGTGCACACGTGTGTGAATGGTGTGTGTATATGGTGTGTGTGTGTGTATGGTGTGTGACTGTGCCCTGGGATAGGTTGGCGCCCTGTCTTGGTTGTTCTCTGCCCTGTGCCCATAGGCACCAGACCCTGAATAGGTGGTTACCGAAACTGGATGGATGGACGGATGGAACATTCCTGAAGCAGTAACCATTACAACATGAATATTCTGAAATAAATTATATAAAATCTGCAGAAGTGACATACAGCATTAAGTTGCATTCAGGTTAAAATTGCCTGAACATATGCATTAAACAGCTGTGAAATATATTCACATATAAAAAGGGCTGTGAGGGGTGATTAATCCGTGAATGACTTAAATTTATTGAGTATTTTGGAGATTATGCTGCAGTTATAATGTTTTTATAGGGTGATAGTTATTTTAATGTAAAAGCGACTGATCCACGTAAAAGAGGACCTCTTTAATTATCTGCTGTGTAAAGCGAATCACCCCACACACAGTTCAGGTGTTTACAGTTTATTTAGGAAGTTTACTTTTCACAGTTAACCAGTCAGCAAACAAATGTAAAAGGAATTCGGTCCAACATAGATAATTCTGGTCTGGGGTTCTTGTCAAAACAGAAGTGAAAGGCAGTAATAGGACTGCAAGGAAGAGTTGGAACAAGTGAAGAAGAACAGTTATGGTGGCCTGGGCCCTTTTGCTTTTCCCATCATGATTCTGATGCATTTGGGTGCTTCCATGTGTCAAGATATCATTTGACTTGATAGTGAACTGGAAACTGATTGGTTTAGAAATCAGGAGATGAAGCTGCATATTACATTCCTGTTAGCTGAAACAACCAGTAAGTTAGGGTGTTGTGTAACATAAGCCTGATGGGATTCCCGAAGTTTCTCCCTGTTTTTCATTTTATCTGCCGCTTTGACTGATTCTGATCAGTGGTCCTTTGGAATTTTGGGACATTTAAGTAAGGAGCTGTCAAATCTCGCTCAGTGAGGACAAACCGCGAGGCCTAACGCAAACCGCGAGGCCTAACGCAAACCATGGGGCCTAACTGGCCCATCAGTGGACAAACACAAAGCACATGGGGGCCTGCATCACAAAGCGAGATTTTTCAGTTAGCTAGATAACTTGTCGGATTAAAGGTACCCCGGTTTAAATGCACTTTATCTTCATTCATTTACATTTAACCAAGATTACCTTAAATCTGACAAGTTATGTGGCTAAGCAAGAAATCCTGCTTTGTGATACAGGCACCAAGTTATGACGTTCTGGCTACCAAACATGGTGAACCGATGAATAGTGGGGAGAAATGTCTGGCATGTTTCCAACAAAGTTGTGGTGATAAATTCCAATGTTTTCCATGCTATTGTTAATGTGGGATGTATACAGCACAGTGGAGGAATAGCAGACCCTGTCTTCTCTGTCCTTTGTGTGCAGGGTGGAATGTTTCGGTGCTCATAGCTGATTTACTCCCTTAGTGTTTAACCAAAAGCTGACCCTTCCGCTTTTGGCATGACAGCAGAGACATCCAAGGGTCAAAGTTTCCTCCAGCACTGTTGATTTGCTCCTGGGGATGTTTGCTTTGGCCTAAGCTTTGCTGTTTGGCCATTGTTTTTCTCACTTCATCAGGAATAGCAGCTCACAGACAAACAGCACCTTGTGCTGAAGCTGACAGAATCTTCCAGTGATTGAGTTAATTTGACCCTTAAGATTGTATGAACTCACTTACACACAAAAGGCTTTTTTTGTTTAGAATTTCCATTGTTTCCTCTGCAAGAGGATGAATAGTTACTGATTTATGCAAAGCAAGTCCACCTTTGGACATTATTATACGTCTGTAATTACATTAAAGAAGCATGATGTAACACCCATAACGGCCAGCTGTCCCAACACTTTTGTCCATATAATGGTTGTATTGTCTCTATAATATTAGCCATTGGGGGTTGAGCAGCCCATTGACTTTGTACTGCCAGAGGTTCTATTTTCTCCCTACTTGGGAGATTGTTTCCTCTCCTCTGTTGTCTTTTAGCTTTCCTTTCTTATATTATTCCGTATAGATAATGAAGGACAGCACCACGCACCCATGTCAAGCACCTGTGAAAGGCGCTATATAAAAATGAATTGAATCGAATATGAAAAGAATAATTACCATTACTTAGTGTAAACAAAGCAGCTCATTTAACACCTCCAGGGTTATAGGTTCGAAGCCCGGGTTGGGAAACACTGCATTTAGGTTACCTAGAAAAGATGATGTGGGAATGACAGCAAGATATTCCTGGACAGCCCCGTCACCCCCCCACCTGTCTAATCCCTACTCTTCCCTCACCCTCCAACTGCCACAGTTTCTAGAATTACTGGATGATCAAGTAGAAATACGAAAGTCAACATATATTTTTACATGAATGCACTGACTTTTATTTTGACACGTAACTCTTGAAACTACCTCTATTAAATTTAGTGCGCATTTCATTTTCATGCCAATTTGCGCATTTCTTCCCTACCATTTAGGTGGTTAACTGTATTACTTTGTGTATTTCTTAATCTACGTTTCTTAGGTATGGGCCGTAGTGGTGGTTCTGAGGCTAAGGATCTGTTGCTGGTTTGAATCCACTGAATGCCGGGAGTGACCCTACTTTGTCGGGATTTGCTCTCTAGTCACCAGAAAAACACTCACATTGGTCTATCCAGACTAGTGTGGTGCTGACGTATCACCTGCTGCATGGCTGCACTCAGGTTCTCATTCCTGAGGTGGTTTGCCATGTGGGGAGAGCAGCAACACACTGTAATAAGTGCCTATTCTTTACCTTACATGTCTTAAAATGTAATTTATATTGTTTTCATTCTTTATATATCTAAATATTTATATTTTATTTACTACTTTCTCATTTGCACTATGACAGACCTTTTCCGTGATATAACAGGAGGAATCACAACAGACACACCAATGGTATAACTAAGTAGCTACTGTGTAATGTCATACAGATGCATACTGACCCCATTGTGGTTTTCTTCTGAGATCAAATGTTACTGCACAGACAAAGGAGTCAACAATTTATGTGACAACTGGGATTAGATTTCAATGAACACAGGCAAGTAAAACTCCCATGAGCAAAACTTGAAAAGGATCTGTCAAATACTTTGAGTTCTCAATGCTACCGGGATCAAGTGTCAAAACTGCCCTTTTATTTTCTATCACTATGCAGCGCTGCTTCAATTTTTGGCCGAGTTGGTTCAGAATTGAACAATTTCTATGGTAATTTCCAGGTAGTCACCCATGAAAAAGATCTGGCAAATACTTTTTGAGTTATTGTGCCACTGAGAAACTGTCTGTGGTACTGGCGGCATACCGGTACCAACACCATATATATTCCCCATCTGGGGAACACAAATTTAGTGTCTGTAAATGGTCTGTAGACTGGGGGCATGTGTCCTGTGATGGGGTGGCGTTCTGTAGCCCTCAAATCATCAAACTCCCTGGGATTGACTACAGGCTCTCAGATGACCCTGCCCAGGATCAATTAATGGAAGGATGAAAATGTAACGCAGATGACATGGGAGGGAATAAAATTGTGTCATGTACAAGTCTGAGTTGTTCAGTTTCCCACAATTGTCCTTCATTTGAACGGCCTAAAAATACGTATAGCATCGCTAAGCATTTTCATTGCACTCCATTTAATGGATGTCCTTATTTTTTCTTTTTAAGGATGAAAAGAACCAAGTGCTGGTCACAAATGCTTGGCTGCAGCTGGTGAGTCTGACCTCGTTATTCCATATGAATCTAACGGAACTGCTCTAAAGGGACGACTGTATATTTCACCATGAACACATTCAATGGACGCACTTCAGCCTTTTTTGTTTTTGTTTAATAATGTCATAAATTGTATTTATTTGAGTGGCGTGCTGCTGCTATATGTTAGGCTGTAGTTCATGTTTTTGTTTTAAACTGGACACACTCTGCTGAAAAAATCAGTGTGACGAGCTTAAGCCGATTAAGATGATTGATCAGTTTATGATGTGTTTTCAGATGATGGTTTAATGGTTTAGCTCAGGGTTATTCAAATCCCGGTCCTCGAGGTCCGAGCCCTGCTGGTTTTCCAGCCTTCCTTTACCTGTCAGTCAGGTGTGAAGCCTCTGGCCAATCAGAATCAGTAATTATTAAACTAACTACCTGGGAGAACTGGCCTGGATTTGTAATCGAGGTCCAGATTTGAAGAACCCTGGTTTAGCTGGTCATATCAGCTCATGATGGTCATTCGAACTGGTTTAGCTTATCATACCAGCATGACCAGCTTAATAGACCGGCCACATCAACATGACCAACTGGTGACCAACTCAGGTAAACCATCAAAGACCAACTAGATACCATCTAAAACTATCATAGACCATCTTAGATTAGCTAAAACCAGTTACCAGCCTAAGCTGATTTTTATACACATTTTTCTTATGTATAACTGGTTTCAGATTAGTTCCTCAAATCATCTCATTTGATTACACAAGCTTTTCTCTGGGGGGGGGGTCAGTTCTGGGTTTTGGAGAATTCATTATTCTGGTGTTCCTAAATTTGCAGGAGGAGCAGCAATTTGATCATGAACCCCAAAACTCTTAGTTTGCCCCGGCTTATGTTCTGGGGGGGGGGGGTTGTATTGTGTGGGACCTCCACAATATTAATGTCTTCACAGGGCGCTAATATTAAAGATTTATACTACTGTTGGTTTATTTACCACCAATTTTAACGTTAAACTTCATTTTGTTAATCATCACCAGCATGTTTTTTGAATGTACTGTAAAGCGTCCATGAGTGTGAGAAAGGCACATATAAAAAAAAAAACTATTATTATTATTATTATTATTCATTGAAATGAAAGAAAGGGAGAAAACAGACAGTACGTGAAGAAAATGGTCAAAAGAATTTATGGAGATAAACATTGAAAAGGAGCCATGTAGAAACTGTGTGGAGAAGCAGGAGGCAGGGAGATGGCTGGCTTTACACGGGGAGGCCGTGGACACACAGCAAGGTCACATTATGTATGCACACAGGGGGAAGCCCGAGAAGTCTTCAGTATCCACATGATAAGCGTGGCTAAGCGGCTGGTGGCACATGCTGATAGAGTGGCAGCCCAGCAGAGGCATACCAGGAGCATTATTAAGTGTCTCGTATCGGCCAGCCAGACCGGCGTCCCTCTCCAAAGGGCACACGAAATGACTTGGGAAACTTATGAAGGGCAAACATTTGGGGAACTTTGATCAGACTGTGCAATTTAAAACCAAAAGAGATCCAAAAATGAACAAAAGATCGCTTTTGTCACTTGATATGCTTTATTACGTAAAACTTGTTAACGATATTGTCTGCTGCATTTATATTTATTCATTGAACAGACACTTTTATCCAAAGTGACGCACATTTGAGGAAGCAGGGGCCAGACAGTCTTTGGCGCAATTGGGATTAAGGGCCCAAAGTTGATATCATTCTGCCGGACATGTGATCTGCTAATACTACTTCATAGACAGATTGTCTATATAAATATTAAAATATAGTAACATTTATAAGAATATGGCAATTTAGAATCCATTTAACTTGGACATTACATGTCTCTCTGGAGATCATTTGTTATTATGTTGAAATATACACAAGATTTCTTCTTTTTCTTTATGTAATTGCAAACTGAATCGTCCACTACATGGACATGGCTGTCATAATTAGCCCAGCTCTGCTTTCCTTTTCCGCTGAGCAGAGCTGGACTGACGTCTACCTCACCTGGAACCCGGATGACTACCCAGGGGTTCAGAACCTTCGCTTCCCATCCAATCAGGTCTGGGTTCCGGACATCCTTCTCTACAACAGGTAGGTTCAGTTGGGTCCCTAACCAGTGATGCTGGGAATGCAAATAAATCACTAAGAAGATCCTGGTAACACCTTCCACGAATGCCATGTCTATAAGAACCTAATAAATGCATTCATAACACATTATAATGCATTCATAACACATTATAATGCATTCATAACGCATTACAAACATGGCTATAAATAATTCTAAAAAGGCATAACACATTATAGCCATGGTTATTATGCATTATGTCTTCCTTATGAAGCTCTCATCTATAATGCACTATACCTTATACAATACCTTAACGCAATACAAAGCATCCTTAATTCTTATACAGACCATTATAATGCACTATGAAAGTATCTATAATGCATTATAGATGAGAGCTTCATTGGAGCTTATGAAGTATTATAATCACTATAATGCCTTATCACAGTCAATAGAAGATGCTGTAATGCTTTATTAATTCTTATACAGACCATTATAGTGCACTATGAAAGTATCTATAATGCATTATAGACGAGAGCTTCATAGGAGCTTAGGCTAAGGATGAGGGCCTAGATTTTCATCTAGAGGAACCTCTTGCCTGCTGCCTAGTTGTGATGCCCTCACAGAATATAAACCACACCTGGGCTCATTGCACTTTCAGGGTAGGTCAGATCCATTTCTCCCATCCGCTCACAGCGAAGGCTTGGATATGCGAATCTCTGACAAATGAGTCCCCGATGGCTGGTCCCAGGTCAGTGACCACTGGACAAGCACTGGGTCGATGAGCAAGGTTTGCAGTACAGCCTCTCTGCCAGAGCTGTAGCATTGACACCAGATGGAAAATGAGCCAGTTAGGCCGCCATTAAGATGCAGGCGCCATTACAGGAAAGTGGCCCATTAACTGTAATTCCTATGCAAACTGCAGGCCTCCCGTTTGCAGGGACAGTTACTTGTCATGGATACAAATAGACATTTTATAAGTGATATATTGTTATTTTTCATTATTTACGTAGCTCAATGGCTGTTTTATGATTCGCTTGAGGAGAATCTGAACATGAATAGATTTTCCCAGCTAAACTGCTTTCAATCCAAACACTGCACTGATTTTTATCGGAGACAGAGTTGAACAAGTGGACATGTGTCAGGGAATGCAGCTAATGTTTTTTTTTTATTATTCGGTTATATTACACATTCACATAAATAGCTAAATAACTAATCAAAGCATTTAAACTGTTCCATAGTAGATTCCTCATGCATTTTTTGGTGAGTAAATCACACTTCAGTTGAGCCACAGCGCTAAGATAACAAACAAGCTTTATGCATTTTAGCATATTACCTGTTCAGTGCTATCTTATATTTTAAGTTGTTGGTTTCAGTTGCTATGGACAGGCATAAATAATCAAACCTGCCATGGATTAACTCATTCGTATGAACTATATAATGATCATACAGGGTGAAAATAATCACACAGGAAGCTGGATGAACCCATCAAATTTTATGTAATGTTCGTTGTTTCTTAAAACTACAATATAGTGGAAAAACTTGCTTTAGAGCTTTAGCTATTGGAAACAAATGTCCAGTGAATGTTTTGATGAATTTAAATATATTTACATTCCTTTTGACTATTATTTAGTCAAATTCTCCTACCAGCATCGTACAATAAAAATGATCAAAGGCCGAGACGAGCGTTCGATACTGGACTCTAAATCATAATAGCTATCGACATCTGGGGTGTTTCCAGAGGTCCTGCATTAAAAGACTTTTTGCAACATAGAATACTTTCATAATATCGTAAAAACAAAAGCTGAATTTTTATCTTAATTGCCTCCATTCCTTGTAGTCCTCCAAGGCAGGCTATCATTGTCAGGAAAGTTTACATGAGGATTAACATAATCCTTAGATATTAATGGGAAAACAGCCAAAAGAAACCACCATTGCTTAATTACAGTTATTCACCAATAACCATCTCCCTAGAGCTCAGTTACTGAATGGTTTTCTTTTTGTGAACTGTGAAAATTAAGATCAATGCCCATAATTTGAAAGTCCACAGGCATTTTGGACAATGTGATAAACAGGGTTGCTGACTTTGGTCAGCTGACTGGCGCAAGATTTTCAATTGGAGACCAGTCTGTGCACACATTCATATATGCATAGCAGTTTTATTACCTTGTAAATAGTCTGTAGGGTTTGCAAATGACCCCACTGCTCTTGAAGCAGCTAATTTTAGGTTTATGACGGAATAATACAGATTTGCTGTAAGATCTCTTGCGTGAGCGTGAGAGTCTGAAAGCGCGATTGTCACCCTGGGAACGCCGGAACGACTTCATGTGAATACAGGGAGCTGAAACGCTTCCATAACAAATTTTAAATGTGAGAAGTGAATTCATTTTTAATTTTAGTTTTCCACTACGCAAAAGAGTTTGGTGTAAAAAGTATTATAGTGCTTTTACAATCACATCTTCATAAGGTTTCTCAGACACTCCTGATGGTGATTCTACAGATCAACAAACAAAACCCATTCGATTATGCCATAATGTTTATTTGCCCAGAGAAAGAGCTTAAAGAAGTTTAGACAAAGTTGGGGAATTTCTGCCATGAATGAAACACAGTGCATCACAATTTGATTATTTTTTATAAAACTTTGAAACAGATATAATACTAGGATAGAATGTTAACTCACTGACAATAATTAAGACTTAAAATTCTACATTTTTCCCCTCTTCAACATTTTTTGTGATTTTTATTTTTCATCCAGACTCATTCAGACACTTTATGCATGATAAAGATTTTTTTTTTCAATGGAAAAAAAAGAAAAAATGAACATACTACAATGCTGAAGGAATGAAAGATCATGTGTGAATTTATAATAAAACTCTAAACGGTTGCATTTACCATTTGATTATTAAGGATATTCCATTTCAGTCTCAGGGATTTTCTCTCCATGTTATTCCAGAGGCAGACAGGCATTAGAATGGTCAATAACAGTAAGGTAGTGAACACCAGGTTCCAGATCAGCACAAGATGTGGCATATGATATCATGCATACTCCTGACGGAGACCTTTGGCATGAGACGAGAGAGATGACATTAGCATGGAAGCCACAATACTGCTTATCTCAGTAACGTTAAAACAATGGCAGCCTGATGGAGAAACAGTGCGATATTTATGGATATCCTGAAGGCAGTTAACGTAATATTAATGAAATAGGCATCATACCCCTGGATTAGTTCCTGCAGCGACATCTGTGGTGTTCATCAAGTTCACCAAGGTGTCCCCCTGTTCATCAAGCCCAGTGTTGACCCTGTCCGTCTCATGTGTTACAGCAGTCTTTGTGGTGTCCACATGTTCATGAAACCCAGCGGTGCTCCTGTCCGTCTCTTGTACCTGCTGGTGTTGTGTGACCGTTAGCATTAGAAAGTGACCAGATCAGCAAAGCAGAGAGCAAGACCATAGCTTTAAGCATGACCTCAGACAGAATGGCACAGGAACGTACCTCAGTAACAGGGAGAACTGTGCTGAAAACAACACAGATGCTGAGGCAGGCGACAGCGATGCAGAGGAGTTTCATTGTGGGGTCTTTACACTCGTTTCCGTTTGATTCTGGTCTTTGAGCTGCTCCGTCACACAGGTGTGAAGAACCTGCCTGTTTCTGTCACTGAGGTGAAGGTCTGGATGCTGAGACAAAGAGGTACAGCTCAATTTATACCCATCTGGGCTGCTGTTGCTTCATCCCTCCTTTCCAGTCAAAGCAAATTTCTGCTGGGAATTTCCTTGTTTGTAAAAAGCGAATATGTAAATCTCACACCCTCTTGCAGAAAATCTATTACATCGATCATAATGTATCTTCCAGTAAGAATGGGTGTCGAATTTCGAGGAACTACTGTCAGGGCTGGAAATTATACTGCCTACTCATCTAAGGTGAGTGAAATAGACAAAGGGCAAGTGCAAATAACTGAAGACTAGCCCAGTGGCTAGCAAAATATCTGATTAGAAAAAAAGACTACCTTACTTTGCGTATTTATCTTTTAGCAGAGGTACATAGACCACTGCCTGTCTAAAAATTTTCTGGGGCGATGATGTGTGCAGGGTTTTCTTGACCAATCCCAGTTTCACACTTGTTCCAGTTAGCCAGTCAACTTGAATGGCCTGATCAATAGGTAATTGGCATTAGATTCTCCATTTTCCAGACAGAGGGATTAGCAGTCATTGGCAAGTTACACTGAAGGGGAAATTAAATAACAAACTAGATTTAATGCATCACTTTCTTGAAGATCTGGACCTGATCAAAATTTGAAACAAATCGCACAAAACTGAAGCGCTTAGTGGCAGCAAAGTGAAGGATGAGATGATTAGAGGCTTATCTTTGTCAATAGGATGAGTCTATTTCCATTTAACATATTTGACCTTTGATGGATCCTATTACCAAAACATTATATGGATGAAAATGTACCCCTGAACATATACATCTACTCCTGACCAGACCCAACATTGGAACTGCAAGACATAGGGCAGCCAAGAGTAAAAATAAGGCCTGCAGCTCCCATCTAGTGAACACAGCCCATCTCCCACCTAAACTTATTCCGTGAATCTTTTTGCAAACTTTCCAGAAACCTTGTAGAGGTCAGTGATTCTAAGACTGTAGGGGGTGAGATGATTTTCTCTATATTCCATATAAAAATGTTATGTTGCTTTTTGGACACTAGCCTCCCCATTTTAACTATAACAGTCTGATAGCTGGTCGGTGAAATGTATTGTGGGGAACTAAGTGAAATTTGTTACGGGAGAAGTTAATTATGAAATTTATACAAGTCCCCAGCTGCAGGAGAGACCTGAAAGCGCGTCTCCTATTTCAGCACGCAGACCCCTCCCAACCCCAAAACGTTATTCCGTTAGACGGCATTTTACAGTATGCCCGAAGGGGCAAAACGTATTGCCTTTTTCACATAAACAAGCTGAAAACTGACATGTTGACGCGAACAAAATGTGTATGTTAATGTGAATTTTAAGCTTGTTAACGTGAAAAATACCTTTTGATAGAGGAAGTCCTGTGTTTCTGTACAAAAGAGGTACTGGCCAGACCCCACATGACACCTATTTACTAGTCAGTCAGTTTAGACTTATTTTTAGTCATTAAGTTTAGAAAAGTGTGGTCATATCAACTCTGTGAAATAGTATTCTGCAGATGGACAGAATTGTTTAATATTTTTATGGGACCTACAACTACTCAGACTTTACACAGACTCACAGATTTAAGGCAAAGATGTGTTGTCTCTAGTAGGGAGAGCTGTTTGACAGATGTACATTACGATGTCATAATTAATTTATAAATTGCTAAGCCAGACCTCACACACGTTTAAAGAATGACTGGCACCGTAACGAAACATAAACAATGGATCCTGTCATAACATCGTTACGTCTTCGGGAATGACGTATCGGGGCTTGAGAGTGGAACACGTGCTCCCAGGTCCTCCGGCACGCCCTCAGGCTCCTGTAGCCAGATGCCTCTCGAAATTTAGGAGCGTCATTGGATAAATGGCTTTGCCGTGCCCTCAGACCACAAGCTTTGCTCTTACCTGTGTGTGTGTGTCTGAGTATGTCTGAAAATAAGAGCAATTAAGCACATTTAACCATTCAAAATATGTGCCCGTAACCAGCTATGACGTCACCAAATCCTGGACCGCTGTAATTTTTTCTTTTCTTAGAGTCGCCCCAACCATCAGCACTTAGACTAACAGCAATTGGAATTTCGCACATTGGCAGCAGCACTGGCAGGCTTGTTTGTGAGCTGGCAGGCAGGCAGCATACAATCCGGTACGACAAAGCAATGATCGCTGCACCATTATCTGTAAGAAACACTCAAAACATTCACCCGGTACAGTGGCTGGATTAAGTATGAAGCATGTTAAATGTGCACACTCTGGCTATGATGAAGGTTACTGCTTTACACAAACACACCAAATAAAATACAAGACGTCTGGCATTTTTATTTTTTGATTCCTTTAAGAGATTTTTATAAAATTGAGGTTTTCCAAATGGGGACCTGAAGCTGAATGATTTCCCGAAGTATCTAAACATTAAGTACAGGGTTGCCAGGGGTCAGGTGGCTGGAGTGAGATTTTCAATTCAAGACAAGTCTGCACACGCATTTACATGTATCTGAGTTTTATTACCTTGTAAATAGTTTGTGGGGTTTGCAAACTGCTTCTGCTAATTTTAGGTTTATAATGGAATAATATAGATTTGCTTTAAGATTTCTTGCGTGAGCGTAAGAGTCTGACTGTCATGCCACCGTAAACTTCCTTTACTAGTCGTAACAGTTGGATGTATTCAGTGCCTAGTGCCTGTATTTTTTACACATTTTAATTTCTTAGTGTTGTATAATGTGTACAGGCATATAATGTGTTCGCATTATTTTGTAATATTTCTGAAGGTTGCAGTTTCAAAATAGATCTGCCCCCAGCTCACCCCGCCCACCCAGTACAGTTCTTCGTTTTTTTTTCCTTTTATCTGTGCCCCCCCTGCAATTCTTACGTGCCACACCAGGGGGCGCCCCACAGTTTGATTACAAGAGGCATCTGTTGTTCTCGTAAGTTCTTAATATGTCACAGAAAGATTTGGTCATACTGCAAAAGAGACATAAATTGAATATCAATATCTAAACACATAGATACTGATCATATAAATGACATTTTCAAACATGGACATTAAAGCATACATGAACAGTAGTGTGACTGCATGGCATGGCACAAGCTGCGAAAAGGTGACGATCCACAGAGTGACAACAGGGGTGCATTAAGGAAACTGAACAAAACGGCGGAGGCACAAAATCAAAGGACCATGAGGGGTAAAAAAAAAAGCAAAACAAACGAGAACGAACTACAAAAAAACCACAGAATAATACAATTGGTGAGTAGAACTGGGAACAGAGTAAGAACCATGCAGTAACATAACACAATGGCTTACTGAGGAACTGAACACAGGCAGGCACTTAAATACACAGGAACACCGGGGCAAGCAAGGAATATGTGCAAAGCATAATCAAACCAAAAAGGACTCGGAACAACAAGGAACAGGTGAGGCAGATTACAATTAAAGCACAGGACTGGGAAACATGCAAATGGTGGAGTAACTGATAATAACAAGCACAGGACTAGGTAACAAACCACAAATACTACAATAGGATAAGTAACAAGGAACAAAAATAAAATCAGGACCAAAAGTGAACAAGACACAAGCAGGGAAAACCTATGACAGGGAATCAAACAGAAAATAATGGACACTGGGGACCAGGAAATCAATACATACAAAATAACAGACTCTAGCTAGCTGCAAACCCATGAGCAGAGAGTTAACAGGCTCTAGGCTGCTCATTCAGCCATTGAGTTATGTGGTGGTACAAGGAGCAGGGAAAATACATGAGGGACTAAGACAGAGGAGGGAACAGGATGGCCAGCAACACCTGCTGGCCAAATGGGGACTGAACACAGGACAGGGATGGAATGGGCACCAACCCTGACAAAAAGCAACTATTTAATTGATGGGGAAAGATTAGACAAATTGTTATATAAGTGGAATGAGCAATAAATGAGTATTGTGCAAGACAACGCGAGTAATATGAAAAAGGCAAAGGATGATTCGGGGGCGCTAGCTTGGGCAGTTTTTGCACTCGCTATCAGCTTGTGATACACAAAGTGAGGCTGTTGCCAGTGGGAAAAAAATTGTGTGGCGTTTTAAGCATTTGCCACATATCTTTCGGAAGATACTCAAATTGAACTGCAAATGCCGTAAAAACACTTAAGATTAGATACACAAACTAAGTGGAACAGCACTTTGTTTCTTGTAGCCTAATTAAAGATTTTTGGGCATATATTATTTTCATTCGTATTTACTAGTTTTAAAAATAATATATAAGGTATAAATATTTATTTATTATATATATATATTTATTATCTTAAAGTAAAAAGAGCTCTTATGTCAGAATCTATATCGGTATCGGTATCGGTAGTTGTGTATTGAAAACGAATCTGAACTGAAAAAATGTGGATCGCCCATCTCTTATTTTGCCTTATTCCCCTCATGAACATTTTGGGTACCTTTTTTAAATTCAGAGACTTTATATGATAGTTTGAAAAATAAAAGTCACTTCTTGATTCTACTCTGTTTATTTTGTCAATTTTTTTAATGAGACTATGGAAAGAAAAAATGAACATACTACAATGGTGAAAGAATAAAAGATCACATAAAAAATTTTAATAAAACTCCTAAATAGTTACATTTATTATTTGATCATTATGGTTATTCGATTTCAGTCTCAGTGGTAATCTCTTTAAAAGGACTCCATGATATTCCAGAAACAGACATTAGAGTGTTTTCTAGAAATCACAGCAGATTGCAAACATTCCACTCTGGCAGCAGACTTGGCATGAAAGTAGAATTTTAGTTACGATGAGCTGTGGTAGCCAGTGTTGCGTTTTCACTCTCTCCTGAGTTGCTCTCTGCCTTGTGCCCGCTGTTGACTTCGTGATCCTAAACGTGGTTACAGAAAATGGATGGATGGATCTCTTACATAAAACAGAAGATCAGTAACATTTTACTTGACGGGGAGCAAGTAATATCGCGCTATGCTATGACTTATGTATTGATTAACCGCAAAGTGTTAGGTACATACCGATCTCGTGTGAATAACGAATAGTGAGGCATGTTTTATCTCAAGCAGTTACCATATTTGTTACTATATCTGTTAATGTCTTTGTGAACTACTGAAGGAACAAGTCATGAATAACACAAGTTAAATACTGGTCTCATTTGTTCATCGTTAATGAATCATGATGCAGTTTTTATCCCAAGCAGCTACATTTGTCACTATATCCGTTAATTCTGTAAACCTTTGTGAACAACTGAAGCAATCACTACATTTTCGTGCCCAGTTGAGTAAAGTGTTGCCAGACAATCTTCAGAAGTTTCTATAGTGTCCCCCTGTTCATCCTGCCCAAAGTCACACTCCTCTGTCACTTACATCTGCTGGTGCTGTGTGACTGTTAGATAGAAAGTCACCAGAGCAGTGTAGCAGAGAGGAAGACTGAAATCCTGCTCATCACTGCCTGATGGAGATGAAGAACAATATTTATGGATATACTGAAGTTATTTAGCATTATCTAAATGAAACGGCATCATACCTTTGGTTTAGGGTCTACAGCATTCTTTGTGGTGGTCGTCTTTCTACGAGGAGTAACGGTGACCTTCTCCGTGTCCTGCACCTGGAGGTATTGTGTGATTGTTAGAGTTGGAACGTAACCAGAGCAGTGTAGCAGAGAGCAAGACTGAAATCCTGCTCATCACTGTCTGATGGAGATGAAGAACAATATTTATGGATATACTGAAGTTATTTAGCATTATCTAAATGAAACGGCATCATACCTTTGGTTTAGGGTCTACAGCATTCTTTGTGGTGGTCGTCTTTCTACGAGGAGTAACGGTGACCTTCTCCGTGTCCTGCACCTGGAGGTATTGTGTGATTGTTAGAGTTGGAACGTAACCAGAGCAGTGTAGCAGAGAGCAAGACTGAAATCCTGCTCATCACTGTCTTCATCTAGTAATATTACAATAATGGCAGACCGATGGAGATGTAGAACAATACTTATGGATTGATTGAAGTTATTTAGCTTTATCTAAACAAAACGGTGCCATACCTTTGTGTTATTCTCTGCAGCCATCTTTGTAGCCTTCTCATGTCCATCAAGCTTATTGGTGACCTGGTCCTTCTCGTACACCTGTTGGTGATGTCACCAGTAGCATTAGAAAGTGACCAGAGCAGCAAAGCAGAGAGCAAGACCATAACTTTAAGCATGACCTCAGACAGAACGGCACAGGAATGTACCTTAGTAACAGGAACAGTTGTGCTGAAAACAACACAGATGCTGAGGCAGGCGACAGCGATGCAGAGGAGTTTCATTGTGGGGTCTTTACACTCGTTTCCGTTTGATTCTGGTCTTTGAGCTGCTCCGTCACACAGGTGTGAAGAACCTGCCTGTTTCTGTCACTGAGGTGAAGGTCTGGATGCTGAGACAAAGAGGTACAGCTCAATTTATACCCATCTGGGCTGCTGTTGTTTCATCCCTCCTTTGCCGTCAAAGTTCATTTCTGCTGGGAATTTCCTTGTTGTAAAAAGCAAACACGCAAATGTTATACCCTCTTGAATATCTATTACATCTATGTCAATGTACTTTTCAGTAGGACTGGGTAAGATGTGACCCTGGCTGTGTCAAATTTAGCAGAGCTACTGTCAGGACTGGAATTTGAGCTGCCTGCTCACCTAAGGGGAGCAATGTAGATGAAGGTTAAATACAAAAAGTGGAAGAATAATCCACTGGTTGGTGAAGAAAAAAAACTGCGTATCCAATCAGACAAAAAACCCACATTGCATTGCATAGTCATCTCTCAGCACAGGCACAGCACAGCACAGGCACCGCTGCCTGTGTAAAAAGTGTAATGGGTTATAGTGTGTGCATAGCCTTTTTGGGCAATCCTAGTTTCCGACTCTTTACAGTCAGCCAATGAAATTGAAGGGCCTGATTAATCTGTATTTGGCATTAGATTGTCCATTGTCTAGTGTGAAGAACTGCGGAGATGTTTGCAAGTTAGATTGAAAAGAAAAAGGAAACACTAACACGCTGTCACGATCAGTCCCTATCCCATTTTATTGTTTCCCTGAGTTCCCTGTTCCTCACCGTTCATTGCGTTCTATCCCTTGTGTTTCCTTAGGGTTATTCCCCACTCACAAATCCACTTGGTCCCCCCAGTTCACAGGGCTGCCATGTGGCTGAATGTGATGAGCGTGTGACTGATGGTCATTCAACCCAAACCGTCAGGGGTTTCGAAGTCCAACCTCAACAACATTAAATTGCCCCAGGACTCTGTTTTGAGTAACCTTATATGTATATTATGTTCCTTATGATTCTGCACTTTGGTTAGGTCCTTACCTTTAATCTCTCTGTGCTTGGAAAACCCTGTCTGTGCTTTACTTGAATATTTAGTGTAGATAGTAAAATATCATCCAATCTGATACCAATATTAAAATTTTGAGTATCTGCTGGTACCAGTATACCTGTCCGATATCTCTTCTCTTTTTTCAGTTACTAAGTATTAAATGAGGTGATTGTATGAATACATTTCAATTAAAATTGCAAACTATCTACATTTAGTGTTGTAACAGTACTGTTAGAGTATGCTAAGAACAGGAAAATAAATTACTCACACAAAAGTTATGCCACTGTGCTATAGGAAGAAGGCCACGGCCAGCAGGATTTACACAAGTCTGCTTCTTTGTTATATTTAGTACCAACGTTCATAAAAATCTGTTGCCAAATTAAACATAGTACAGAGATTAATCATAAAAATATCACTGTATACCCCAACTATCCATTTCTAGGCAAAAAGTGCACATAAGTCCAATACAAAATATGCAGTGGAGCACAGATAAAACCGCATGCTGCTGCCATTTGTTCAATTATTTATGCTGAAACTGCATGTTTATTAAAATCTTATTTTTATTAACATTTTGGTCACCTACGAGTCTTGTAAATCTATATTGATCACTTCTGGTCTTATTAAAATGAAGAACAATCACATAAGCAGGGTTTAGGATTTTAAATATAAACAAACAGTCAGCCTCCAAAAGCCTTATAAAATCTCGAGTACCTCTTTGCAAACATATAATCTATAATGCTTTCAGTAAAGCATAAAAGCCACAACATAGAGAATACAATAAATGCTGTTTGCAAGGTGTATTGTGATGGGTACATTTACTAACCATGTCTTTTAACTCTTGAGTAGATTTTTGGCAAAGTACCAGTCACTCTGTGAGTTTTGGGTGTCACGAGATTTACTGAGAAACCACTTGAACCGAATTTTCCAAAAATGCTGAACTCCTCAGAGAGCCACAGTGAACCGCTTCACCTGAACGTGCCAAACTCCTCAGAGAGCCGCAGTGAACCGCTTCACCTGAACGTGCCAAACT
>JAOYFF010000051.1:7029359-7045013 GCA_025773925.1 Cryptomyrus ogoouensis
GGCACTGTCTCAAGGACGGCCTCTGTCGGGAGGCACTGTCTCAAGGACGGCCTCTGTCGGGAGGCACTGTCTCAAGGACGGCCTCTGTCGGGAAAGTCTTCCAAGAAGCCTCCGGTGGTGCTGGTGGCGTGTGATTTTTGATGAATTTTGAAATGTCAAAGCCCCAAGTTTCAAGCAAAGCATGCAGTTCAGAAGCTGCGATTGTTGGGGGCTGTATTTCCTCCCCCACCACCTGTCTGGCTGTGCGTGGGGCAGATATGCTGATGCGTCCTCAATCTTCCATCATTATTAATTTCTTGAACAACTGACCTGACTGTGTTCAGTGGTATTTTTAAAGAATGTCTTTCTACAGTTGTTATTAATTTCCGATACATTTTAAATTATTAATATTTTTATTATTTATATAATATATATTATTTATAAATTATATTTAATTATATTATGATAACAGTATTCATATAATTAATAAATTATCAATTTTGGGTACCTATGAGGGTCGGGGTGGGGGCTCGGTTAATTTTTGGAAATATTCACTAGTTGTCGGTCATCAAAAGGGGCACTCGATAAAAACTGACCTTTCAAAAACCTTTAATCTCATTTCAGATGATTGATCTTTGGATTTCCCCATGTTAATGAATAACACAGGGAGTTTGCACATGTGTGACATCATACAAGTTCCTGTTTGTTTCTGGTCCTTGAGCTGTTGCTTCATACTGGTGTGAAATGCCTGGCTTTTATGTACGGTGAGGTGTAGGTCTGGATGCTGGGACAAGGTGGAGCAGCTCAGCGCTTACTTGTTAAGCCCTTCTGAGCCAAAGCCATACCAGTATCTTCTTAAATGATATCCATTTACTTACATTTTCTCAATAAATCTGTTTAAAATTATAAATACAAAGCCTACAATATTACCGTCTTGAATTTATTTATGAAGATTCATGTCATTCTTTCATGTGGAAAACTATCCTGTATAATACATGCACTCCTGCATGTTTGTACATTCTGGGTCTTTAGCAATTGTGAAATAACTAAAACTGAAACGTCTCAGTGTTGACAATTGACCTAGCCAATCTTGCACAACAGTGTTTAATGCAAAAAGCTCCAGTTAGACATTAATTGCAGCAGCTAAAAAGTATTACCACCGTTGAGGCCTCCAGCATCATTTCTTATCTTGTGTGAACCCCCCAAAAAACAGTTGATGCCAAAAGTGTGCCAGCTTGTGACTGTCCCAGCTGATAGGAGTTTTCTTTATGTCCCAGACTGGGACAATTACAGTACAAATCCCCTCATGGGACTCATTTTCATTTGGTAAAATGTCCTGTTGTCTACAACCCAGTGGGTTTACAGCTTATCAGTGTAACTTCCACGATTTTTACTTAATCTGTCATTTAACAAATGCCATCAGTTTATGTCACAGTGTTGGGTTCAGGTAGAGATTTTTCTGTATGATGATCAGTAGTGTAGCCTAAAACCTGGCCTAAACATCTATCTGTGCTGCTTTCTGTATGAACAATTAGTATTTTTTGGTAATATCATCTCCACTGTCCCTCACAAATATATCAGACACTACATTGGCTGTCAGTTTCTTACAGAAACAGCTGTACTATGTTGAATAATGAATGAAAGTGACTTTGTTACCACATGCCATTCCAGTCCTCATTGATCCTGTAATTGTCATGGGTATAAAATAGGATAAAAGGTGCTATTGCATGTACTTGGAAGGTGGTTTTCCGGGAAGGTAAGAAATGATTGAAGGAAAGTTTCCCCTTCAAATACAACTTAGGATGGAGATAATTGTCTTTTGTTTTCTCTGTTTTTTCCCTAGTGTTTTGAAATATAAAAGCTACATCAGCAGTACAGTAGCTTTGAAGTTCCTCATGGTCATAAATTCCTTGAGATGGACTGATCAGATGGTACAGCTGGGAACGAGATTCTGAACATTTATTTTAAGCGCTGGATTAGTACCTACATATTACAACCTGTTTCTAAACCATAATGTTGCCCTGAAATAGGTCAAAATTCCAGCATTTCGAAATGTTTGCACCAACTCTGAGGTCCTTTGTTTGCTTTACTAAATGAACCCAGGATTAAAACTTACGTTTGGCCATGTGTTTGATGTTCCTTAGTGCGGATGAAAGGTTCGATGCCACATTCCACACCAACGTCCTGGTCAATTCGTCTGGGGCATGCCAGTACCTCCCACCCGGTGAGTCTGCCCCCACCGGGAAGTTCCCAGTTATCTTTCTTCTGGAAAGATCTTGAGCAGTGGCTAAAGGATGGAGAAATAAATAAACTCATTTTGCATTGTGGTGTTTTTGAGGGTCACTGAAATGTTATGGGGGCTTTCAGTGGCCTTTTATATTTGTGAAGGTGTTTCTCCACGGTGCTTAAACAACAGTCTTTGAAACCTGTCACTGCGTTAAAGCCAGAAGGGACATGATGTAAGGACACCTCATTGTCACTCAGGAATCCTGAAGAGCACCTGCTACATCGACGTGCGCTGGTTCCCCTTCGATGTGCAAAAGTGTGACCTGAAGTTTGGGTCCTGGACACACAACGGCTGGCTGCTGGATCTGCAGATGGTGGCAGTTGACATCTCAAGCTACATCCCCAACGGAGAGTGGGACCTCGTCGGTAATATCACCGCTTCTTCCTAGAGACCCTTCAATGTACAATCAGAAAGACACCAATGCAAAGTCAACAACCAAGCAGATAAGCACTGAGCTGGGCATTCGTAATTTGTGAAATTATTAATATTCATATTGTGGCAGCTAAAATGTTATAATACATTGCTATAATACCACTTTCAGTTGATTGTGGAATAATGTTACGCAAAAAAAGTAACATTATAAAAATGAACTTTTCCCCTCCAAAATTCCCATAGGTGAATGGTCATGCAATCTACTCCTTCTAGATATTTGATCTCAGACTTTGTCCTCCCAGCTGCATGGCAAATCCTGTTCAGCACATTCTAATTGGTCATACAGTCGGAGTCACATGATTGGCCCCAACCAATCATATTCTGGGGCACATGCATTGCTGGGAGCTGGTGTAACAGATGGCTGAAGTTTGCCCCTCAAATACAAATTAGCCATTGAGACTGGTGCAAATGCTGGCCAGGTGCTGCTGGGCCACACATGTCCAGGAAGACCAGTTTGAGACTGCAAACAGTGACAATAGGCCCACTGCCCCAAAGTCAAACCCGATACAGATGGAGGCGTTTAACAGACTACTGTACAGGTTTCACAAAACATCTTTGATTTGTCCAGATTATTGTCCCAGTGTAGGGTTACATGTATATTGTTGAAATTTCAACATATAGCAAACGTATATAATTCGACATATTGCATTAAAATAAAATGCAGTGAAAAGCACAAGCACTGACATTTATAAGGATTGATAAGTACCTGCAAGCCAGTGGCAAGTATAAATTACAAGATCACAACTGTATGGAAACTGGTTTTGTTTGACTTGAGGATATCCATTCATCCATTCCTTTACCAGCAGCATGTTTAGTAGAGAGTTACAGGATTTTCCAGAAGTATATTCCAGGGAACACTGAGCACAAGAGAGAGGACACCCTGGATGGAACGCCAGTCTGTCACAAGGCATTTAGTCAACTGATGAGAAATGCTTTGGGCTGCCTCCTTGCTTAGATAATATGATGTGTAGGTTTCGAAAGTCAGTTTTCGATTGACATGTCATTTCCCAGGATATGCATGCAAATTGGTTTTTTGTTTTTTAATTTTTTTTCCAAACAGCTCAATGTAGATTATTGAGATTGAAAGAATAATGTAAATCTGACAACTCTGACCAGTATGAAAAGTCCATATATTCAGAATGAAAGCAAGTGACAATTGTACAAGCTGGAAAGACGAGCATCATTATAAAATTAATCTTGACAGTTTTCTTGCGATCGCTGTTAACTTTGCGATCTGAAATACATGCATATGTAATCAGTGTTGGTAGAGGACAAAGATATCCATTTGTCCATCATGCAAGTGTCAGGGAGCTCTGATGGGCTGCTTCCGTATCACGTCTTTGAGAAATGAGCAGGCACAGTGCGCGCACCTTCATGTCCTGTGGTACCCAGGGGTCCCCGGGAAGAGGAATGAGCTGTATTACGACTGCTGCAAGGAGCCGTACCCCGACGTGACCTTCACCGTCACCATGCGACGCCGCACGCTGTACTACGGCCTCAACCTGCTCATCCCCTGCGTGCTCATCTCTGGTCTGGCCCTGCTGGTCTTCCTACTGCCCGCCGACTCGGGGGAAAAGATCTCGCTCGGTGAGAAATCACTGCGGCACGTAACAGCGGTTCTCTGCTAAGAACTGTCATTAACAAACAGGCATGTTAGTCATGCTTTCCACTGTAAGTTGTCTTTCACTGGATGGAGAAATAAAGAGATGGGCCTGTACATTAAGTTACGTACCTCTGGTCTTATGCCAGACAGATTTACGCTGCACATAAATTAACATATTTAATTGTTGTCACATGCGTCATACAGGAGAGCTTCTAATACAGCAGAATACCTAAAATATGAACCATTAGCTAATGATTGAGCATAATGTTCATTCCAAATGAGGACTAAATTTAAAGTCTGTGGTCACTACTGCCAGATATGAGCATAATAATGTAGTACTTTGACACTAAAATTTTGTCATCAGTAAGTCACATTGAAAATATACGATTTAAAATATACTTTGTAAAATTGTCGCTCAAGGTCATCTGTGTATTACAGACCCTTATCCAGCACCTGGGATTCCCATAATCCCCTGCTCCTACAATTGGACCACTTCTGTCCCCAGGGATATTACAACTTGGAAATTCCATCTCTTTACTTAATGTACTGGCAGAAAAAACAAATAAGTATAGAACTAATGTTTATGTTGTAAATGTGGTGAATAGACACATTGTTGAGGTCAGTGTTTGGAAATGATGGACGTTCTCGACTGAATTGACTCCTCTGGTCTGTCTTTTCTAATCAGGGATTACTGTCCTGTTGTCTTTGACTGTCTTCATGTTGCTGGTGGCTGAGATCATGCCTGCTACCTCTGACTCGGTGCCTCTGATTGGTGGGTTTTACCATTATCACTTTTTCTACTGCCTTGTCTGTCGATGGCTCTTCATTAACTCATCCCTTTCTTACAAAGGAACACCTATGTACCTTTACTTTGGTACAAAATTTGCAGAACCAGTTTTTCTATGTAATAACTTGACAAAGTGTCAATGAAGATTTCCATTTTGGTTATTACATGATGCACAGTATTACATTTTCATCATTAAAAAGTGCAACTCCCGCATTTTGTAATAACTGTCGCAATATTTAATAATTTATTACAAAATGCAAGGGAATGTATTACATAATGCATTCAAGCTATCACGAAATGCGGCAGATTATTACAAAATGCGGGTGCCATTACATAATGAAGTAATTTTGTCGAGTTATTACAGAATTATTACATAATGTGTTGTAACAAGGACTGAGAAGCACTTTTATATAGGATTGACAAGGAAGCAAAGGAGAGGCAGTGGATTTTTTTTATGAAAAAGCTAATTTGATCAATCATTCACTTTTCTAACCTTTAAGGTCTTAGTGTGCATGTGCTATTCCATGTAAAATTTTATATAGACTAAATTTAATTTAAACATGAATGCCAGCATTATATCACTCTCCGCCACACAGGTTTTAATGTAAATGCAGACGTTAAGAGGGAAAGTTGGTACATTTCTCAAAGAACTGGCAGCTTTTTTTTGTCTTTTTTTATTTTATTTTATTTTATTTTATTTGTCTTCATCACTTTCAGAAGTATGTCTTAAAAACTATTGCCGAAGCACGATGTGTATGCAGTATATGAAACTGTAGCTGGAAGTAATTTAAAAAGTAGGTTTTGACACTTGGATATGATAAAGAAAGAACATTCCAGAACCATATTGACAGTGGAAATCGAATATCTGCAGGAAAGGTCTAAATATATGTGTACTTCTGAGCTTTCAAATATTGTAAGGATTACAAATAAGGAAGAAGCTGACTGAGAACTTGTAAAAATTCACATTTACTATTAAGGTGGAGTCATTTGAAGGCCACAGCTATGTGAGCTGGTGTCGATAATGGTGTTTATTTGTGAAGCTCAGTTCTGCAGCTGCAGATTCAGTTGTTTTTGCTTTATGTTGTATGTTTTTAAATCATATAATATCTATGCAAAAATAGAATCGTAGCATGACTTCTACAAGTTATCCATTAAGATGCATGGCTTTGTGGAAGACCCACATGAGATGTGAGCTGTACTTTAACGGTGGTGAGTGGTTTGATGCAAATGCCGTATTTTTAATGGGATTTTGTGTCAGCTGACCTCTGTAGGCAGTCAGAAAATAGGCAGGATATATCCAGATGAATGGGAAACCTTTTAAGATGCACAAGCATGAATTGTTATGGAATTTATTGTCATACATATTCAAAACATTTGTATAGCTGAATGGTGTAAACAATGCATGAAAGGATGAGGATGAAGCAAAAGCACATTTCTGAGTTCCTGAGAAATTTCAGGGCGAACTCCACCCTTCTGCTTGGTGTAGATTTACTACAAGGATGGGCTGGTCAGGTGCCACTTGAAAAAATTTAAGAGACGGAAAGTTTTTCACAAATTTGTCAGTCGGCATTCTCCCTCACCTTGGATAGCCATCGTTGGAGTTGTAAATGAGCTGCATGAATGTCGAATATCCTCTTCCAAAGGAACACTTGTTCTTGACCTGAAACCCTAATGCATTTTACTTGCTTGCAGGAGGGAGGAAAGGATAGATAGACAGACAGACAGACAGACAGACAGACAGACAAAGAATTGGACAAAGAATTGGGAGTATTTGTTTTCATTAACAAATCAGCACTCACCTGAGGATACTAATTTAGTCAAGCTTTCATGAATACATAGACAGTCACAGAGGTGATTTTCTTTTTGGTTCAAATAGGGTTTTTATTTCTGGCTTCATTAGAAGGAACTGACAGATTTCTCTGAAAAATCTTCAGCTCTTCAAATACAGTCACATGGGAGGATATTCATGGTGACTTCTTCAAAAAAGATTCTTCCTTGACATAATCCTATGATGTGTTTTAATGATTCGCTTATCAATATATTATATTAAATATTTATCATTGGTAGTTCTGTTGATCTTGTTCAATCATAATAGCCGAACTGCAGCTCAACTGAACTTTTCAGAGAATATTTTCTTGTAAGTCTGGGTAATAAATTGAAAACTAAGAATACTTTTTATTAAATGTTAGTCATTAGTGTTCAGAATAAACTTATCAATGGAGAGTAATATTATTGATTGTTCTGTCTCTAATATCTGGGTATGCCATGAGAGGTGCAGGACGTTCTTACGAATTCACTCCCCTTCTGGCTTTGCACAATTGTCATTTCAGCCCAATATTTCGCCAGCACTATGATGATTGTTGGCCTCTCTGTGATGGTCACCGTTCTTGTGCTCCAGTTCCACCATCATGATCCTCACGGGGGCAAGATGCCGAGATGGGTAAGCTGGAAACAATCCTTCCATCGTTAAAACAAGATGAAAGTGCCAGATTAGCCTGGTTTGGCCACCATACCGAAAACGCACACTTTTTTACATGTAATGTTAGTGAAGCCTCCTGAACTCACGAAAAAAACTGTTACCAGTGTCAAGAGGTGCTGCACTCGGGTAGAGGGAAAAATTATAACGCCGTCCAGCCATGCTGCGATTCAACACACCTTAACAAGGGATACATCAACCTTTGGAATGTAGCTGGTGCATGTCATAGTCCAAAAGGCAGGACTACATATTGAAAGAAAACATCAGGAGCAGCAAATGTAAAGATTTGAGAAGTCCTCTGTGTCAACTCAACCTACCAATAATAGTTAATATATACATATTTCCAGTTTTGCAGTATGGAAAGTTTTTGCAGTATACGTGAAATTCCATGATTAGCCTCAGTAACCACTTGGCAAATTTGACAGGAATAGCAATATCCCTGGACATTAGATGTAAGGATGTCCTACTTCCTAAATGTCCAAAAAACAGGGGAAGGTACAAGGCCCATCAGATGGCGTCTAAGTTGCTTGTTTGTATTTGGTGACAACCCTCAGTTTTAGATTTTTATTTTTATTTTAAATCCTGCTCTTCCACATAACCATTCCTGACCCATATTTTTTAAAGTAGATCAACATATTACATTGGAATTTCTCCTATTTAGAAATGTTATATGCTACATTATGGACCAGGCTATGTCTTATGTATGCTCAGGTGCGTGTTGTTCTGCTGAACTGGTGTGCCTGGTTCCTGCGGATGAAAAAGCCTGGGGAAGAGCAGAAGATAATGGGGTACAAGTACAGCCCCCCCCAGCATCACGGCAGCACCAGTAGCATTCAGATGAATACCATGGCCGGCCAGCCGGCCAACACCAACGGCAACATGAACATCTACTTTAGCTACCATGCCATGGAGAACCCCTTCTGCCCATCCAGCACCGATTCGAGCGTGGTGTGTGGCCGCAGCAACACCTCACCCCCCCACAACAGGGAGCACATTAGGACCCTGGGGGAGCATGTGCCGGAGATCACGAAGATCCTGGAGGAGGTGCAGTACATCGCGCGGCGCTTCCGCGAGCAGGACGAGGGCGACGCTATCAGCAGCGAGTGGAAGTTTGCGGCGGCCGTGGTGGACCGGCTCTGCCTGGTGGCCTTCTCTGTCTTCTCCATCATCTGCACCTTCACCATCCTCATGTCCGCCCCTAATTTCATTGAGGCCGTCTCCAAGGACTTCACATAAACTGTATGGCTAAGGCATACAGATGGTAGAAAGGAAGTGAAAAGATCGTATTATCTTATTAAAATTATATACTTAAAAATCTGGCATATATATTTATTTTACCTCAATGAATGTGGTGCTCATGAGTCTTTTAATGGAAACATTCCATACCACGTCTTACTCGGATTTCGTGTTTCTAGTTGCACATTTGTGTGATTTTTACGGCCGTCAATCCCTACATACCTAAGCACCTTAATGAGTAGTAGATTACCACTGTTGGTGACGTGTTTTACTGTGAGATGAAAGATTCCTAGTCAAATAATACAGTACTACCTTTATGAATTATGATGACATTATGACGAGACATATTTGCTTTACATAGATATTTAATTTGACATGTCTGCTCTCTGCAAGCTTTTTGTGTTTTTGTTATTTTTATGAGTTTTTCTAAAGTCAGTTGATCCAATTAATGAATTAGACATCATGGACTAAATATCTTGTGAGATCGTTCCTTTTTTTCCATTTTTCTTTTACTACGAACACCGAACACAGCAAAGCTGGCAAAAAGAAACTTTATTTATTTTTGAGAAAGTACACCGAAATTGTTTTAGTTTTGGGAAAAGGGAGTATTGATTTTAGAACCGTGTGTAATTTTATACTACAGTATTACAGAAATCAAGCTGAATTGGGTTTAGCATAAGTGAGCATGTTGGTCTCTTGCCTTGGTCCAGAAGCGTGCAGTTAGAGGAAATGTGTCTGAATCGGACAGGCCATGCGTGGGTCTCTGTGCCCTATATCAGTGCTTCCTTGGACACCCCCTGCCAGGCGGCCCCCCAGGTAGGGAGCTGGGAGGGAGCAAAAACATGGACTGTCTGGGGGTCCCCGAGGACCAGGTTGGGAATCACTGCCCAATGGGATACAGTAGACCGCCTCCCCTTTCAGGGTGTCCAGTGTCATACCCTGTTCATCCTGGGGTAGGCGCTAACTTCACTGTGAAGCTGCATTGGACGAGCAGCATTGGAAATGGATGGGTGTTACTTTTGCTCTCTGCATTGTGCTCAAACCCTAAAAGGAAGTGCCATTTGCAGGAGGGATGGATGACGTGAGACTGGCTGTGCAGGCTAACACCTTAAGATAACATTTTAGGTGTCCTGTAGACATTATACCCTTTGCTCATTGATGAAATCCAGAAGTATTGTGTCTCCATCCTTGCTAGTTCAATGCTGTACCAGTGGAGTCTCTTTTTAATCACAAGGAACCCTGTTTTGTATTTCGTTCCAATCTTCCTTGTTCTTGCTGAACAGGCCCAATGGTGGCACTTTCTCTCACCCCATTATGGCAGTGATGAGTCTCCTTGGGCCTTGTGTAACTCTCCTGTATTAGATCTGTGGCATTGTGGAATTCTTGGCTGGAAAAGAAAAATCATTGTGTTAGATGACTTGCTGGGAGATCACAGATTGCATTGTGTGCCAGACGGTGTGGAGTGTGTCAACCAGTTTTGGATTGTGATAAGAAAACATTGTAAGGCAGCATTTCAATATATACATCTGACACCGTATAGAACACTTTGAGCGAGAATATATATCCCATTAAACATTCATTAATCTATCTTTTATCTTCTTATCCTGGTGAGGGAAGTGGGGGCATTGCTTTGTAATGCTGGAAATCTTTTGAAATTGCATCTTATCTGTAAAGACAATGTTTGTCTGTAATGACATATTCAACCTACTTTATATTGGTAATTTATTCGATTTTTTGATTGACTTGCTGTTTTTCCTGTCTTCAGGTCTGTGGCCCCAGATTTGAATCAATGGTCAGATTAACTTGTGAAATTAAAGTACCATGCATCAGATAATCCTCTCTGACAGGCAGGAATAAATATGTAATATCAAAACATGTGAAACTATGTTGGAATCTGCTGATACATTATATTGCCAAAAGTATTGGGACACCCCTCTAAATCATTGAATTCAGGTGTTCCAATCACTTCCACAGTCACAGGTGTTTAAAATCAAGCACCTAGGCATGCAGACTGCTTCTACAAACATTTGTGAAAGAATGGGTCACTCTCAGGAGCTCAGTGAATTCAAGCGTGGTGCCGTGATAGGATGCCACCTGTGCAATAAGTCCATTTGTGAAATTTCCTGGCTACTAAATATTCCACAATCAACTGAAAGTGGTATTATAACAAAGTGGAAGCATTTGAGAACAACAGCAACTCCGCCAAAAAGTGGTAGGCCATGTAAAATCACAGAGCGGGGACGACGCATGCTGAGGCACACAGTGTGCAGAAGTCTGCAACTGTCTGCAGAGTCAATAGCTACAGACCTCCAAACTTCGTGTGGCCTTCAGATTAGCTGAAGAACAGTGCATAGAGAACTTCATGGAATGGGTTTCCATGGCCAAGCAGCTGCATCCAAGCCTTACATCACCAAGTGCAGTGCAAAGCTTTGGATGCAGTGGTGTGAAGCACGCTGCCACTGGACTCTAGAGCAGTAGAAACGTGTTGTCTGCAGTGACGAATCACACTTCTCTGTTTGGCAATCCGATGGACGAGTCTGGGTCTGGTGGTTGCCAGGAGAACGGTACTTGCCTGACTGCATTGTGCCAAGTGTAAAGTTTGGTGGAGGAGGGATTATAGTGTGGGGTTGTTTATCAGGGGTTGGGATTGGCCCCTTAGTTCCAGTGAAAGGAACTCTTAATGCTGCAGCATTCAAAGCCATTTTGGACAATTTCATGCTCCCAACTTTGTGGGAACACTTTGGGGATGGCCCCTTCCTGTTCCAACATGACTGTGCACCAGTGGACAAAGCAACGTCCATAAGGACATGGATGAGCGAGTCTGGTGTGGAGGAACTTGACTGGCCTGCACAGAGCCCTCACCTCAACCCGACAGAACACCTTTGGGATGAATTAGAGTGGAGACTGAGAGCCAGGCTAATTTTTTTTGATAAAAAAAATTGGGGCAGGTGTCCCAATACTTTTGGCAGTACAGTGTATGTCCATTCAAAATGATCTACTCTGGAGATGGTCGAGTTCCACAGGGTAGTAAATTAAATGTATGATATACATACATTGAAGGGCAGCCACTCTTGGGGGGCAAGGGCTTCGCTCAAGGACCCATAGGTGCACCAAGGCTGGGCTTGAACCAGCAACCTTCTGGTCACAGAGGCTTAGCCCACTGAGCCACACACACTGATATGAAATAACATAAAATATTAACCACAATAAATATCATTATCTCATATATTTGCATAATTTAAAACTATTTTGTGGAATTATACTATATTAGATCTCTTACTTTTACTGGAAAACATAGTCTGAATGTTTTCTTCATTGATGACGCTTTTCTGGGAAGGACAGCTTTGTAACAGACAAATATACCTGTCACTGCATTGCAGTGATCTGCAGTCACTGGATGTACCAGGGCACCAAACACACTGCAAAAACAAGGAAGTATATGGTCATTAAAAGAAGCTCATTTGAACAAAAGTACCACGTTGATAATACAATGCGAATTTGGCTACTGTGTCCCTTCCCTTTGTAAATAAATTTTAAAATGTACATTCCCGGTTTTTATATCTTGATAATTTGGTAGGTGGTAATTTTACAAAAAGAATCATGTAAATAAATACTCTAAAATAAAATTTAATTAAAAAGCAACTAATAGTACAACTATTTTGACAGGTACGTTAACTAAATTTGAAAGGACAATTAAATGAGAATTTAAAATACATCTGTCAGAGCTTAATACCGTCTCCGCTAAAATAAATGTTTAGGTTGAAAGAAACTCCTGTTTAAAGTGCAAGCAGTTTTACATTTTGCAGGAAGCAAGCAGAGTGGCATGTTGATCTCACCTTAACTGGAAATGGGATTTGAATCGCCCACTCTGCTATGTGGCCAGAGTTTGCATTCTCTCCTTATGCTCTAGGTTCCCCAAATTCCTTCTGCGGCCCAGTGACATGCAGTTGCGGTAATTGGTGGCTTTAAGTTGCCTGCATTGTGTGTATCCACTGCGTAGCCCTGCCCTGTGCTGCCTGCCTCAGAGTTTACCTCAGGATTAGTGGGTGGAGGATTGACGGATATGAAAGGAAACTGATAAATAAATGCAAAGATGCATTAAAAATTAATTTTAATTACCAACTTTGTAGTGAGGAATTATTTAGACTTGCTTTGGAGATGCATCGTCAGGTTGCTATTTATAAAACATTCGTCTTTATGAATGATCATAATACAAATATTATACTCTTTGGCAAATATGATCCTTGATTAATGAACAAATATTCATTATCTCAGAACGGTCCCAAATCTGGTAAGCAAATCATGTGCACTTTCTAGGTATACAGAGAAAAAGCGTATATGACCTTCCAATCAAAAGGCTCAAAATGACAATTCGCAACACAATTTGCAAGCAGACATTTTAAAATATGTCTTATCATACTCAATATATCTCCAAATTACGTGATTGTACTTAGAATTAAAAATGGAATTTATTCATTTTGTTTATTTTGATCAAAATTATTAGATAGTCGACATATGAGAAAATGTGTTTTCTATGAGCTGTTTTGTTTTTTAAACAAAAAAAGCAGGAGGGGGAACAGGAGACTGACAAAAGGCAGGGTGCAGAGAAATGTTTATTATTTTATCGCACTAGAAGACATTTGTAGTGTTTTCTGGATGGCTTGTGTTTCTGTGCTTCAGCTTTTAGAATATAGGAAGTGGTCTTTTCTAGGCTGAAGAGCAGTGGATCGGTGTGGTAGCACACAGTGGCAGATTGGACGTCTGCCTTGGGCTGAAGACTCTACCATGGGTACAAGTTTCAGTTTGCTGGTGGTCAATTGATGATGATGATAATAATAATAAACATTTATGACATTGTATTGATGCCCATGAGTAAGTTCTCCTATCGCCTGCTCCATCTTGCTCTCCATGACACACACACACATATGTAGGAGAGAGTAAGCTTGGCAGTGAAGGGCAGCCACCTGCAGCGGCGCCCATGGAGCTGGGGGTTAAGGGTCTTGGTCAAGGGGCCACAGACAAGTGACTGTTCCACCAAGACCACGACTCAAACCAGTAACCTTCTGATCACAGGCACAGAGGCTCGGTGAATTTGCAAGACAACTTGTAGTTAAAGGTTAAGAGAACTCTCCAACGAATTGCACGTATCTTTATCGTAAACCCTGTTTCACGTTAAGGAGACAAGAAAACATTACGCCAAAACAGTTTCTGTATAGGCAAGCTTTCTATCCACGTATTTCTCAAGGATTGATATAATATGCACTTTAATCACATATTATTATTGTTTATCACATGTATATACACACCTCAGTAGAGCATTGAGTATATACTATGCTCAGCATTTATCTGTAAAGCAAATGATGACGTTACTTTCATCATGAGTAATTTGGAATTTCAAGATGAAGATTAACGTTCGGAAACCATTCAGCTGTAAAAAAGAAAATGCCTCAAGATCCAAGTGATTATGGACAAAATACTCATTCCTAATCAGTCAATCGGTCCTTGTAGTGTAAATGCTGTGTAGTGACAGTGCAACACCTCCACATCCGGTGTTTTTTTAGTTCTAAGTACATATATACTGTGAGAAATAGAAAATGTAATTTTCTAATTACATTCTCTGTAGCTTTAAGTTCCAGGTTGATTCAAATGCCCTGCAGACATATCTGTTATTTTAATGTGTCTTTTTCATTCAAGTACACAATGCAGTTAGGGGAGATGTATTTTTCCTATTGTTAATTGTAAAGAATATAATATCTGTTCTTATGTTTGTGCTTAGAATTATTGTGTTGTAGTGAAGCTCTTTCAGATATCCCCTGTATAGTATTTTCCCTGTGTTTCTGGTGTCTGGATATCGATATTTCATTGCAAAGTGACTTTGATTTGTGGCCTATTTCATTTTTTTTTTTTAATGTGTATAATTTGTTTCTTCCTTAGAAAATGTACCAGGCAAAACATTTTAAAAATGTGAAAAAAATCCAATAAAATTTGAAAGTATATGATGTTCTGGCTTGTAATTGTGTTATTATGTTTTTAATTAATTGTTCACCATAGAAAATTCAAATAATAAAATACACGTGTTCTGTTTCTTGCGCAAATTTTCAGTGTTAGATCAAAACATTATTAAATGCTTGCGTGATACATGCATCCAGCGGCAGTATGCATCCCAAATTTGTGGGTTGGCACCATTTCTTGTGTAAAGTTACTACATCGGCTACGTCACCCTCAGACTGGAAAAAGAAAAAGGCACATGAGCAGTCACACATGCACAAAAACAACTGGCATATAAAGGGATTGGCAAAAACACCCCACATAACTGCAAATATTCACGGTTGGTGCAGTGCAATGATCTCAAAATGAAGGAAGCAATGGCAGTGTTATGGCATTTAGCTAGACGACTAGCAAGTTGACGGCAGTCAGAAAATTGTTTGCTAGTTCTGTTCAAAATGTGTCACATGGAAATGGAAAAGGCTGTGTTGTGTTGGTGTTTGTGACTAGCTAGCAAATACTGAAGGACAGTGTAACTACAAACTGAGTTGGTCGACCATCTACCTTGCTGACTAACATTAACTAACTAACATTAACATCCTCACAGTATGTCTGCTAGCACATTGATTACATAGCTACCCAAGCACACATGTGCATGATATATCATGACAATTATAGCCTGATGCAGTGTATGTCTGTGGGACAACACAGAAACAATTTCAGTGGCACATTTTCTTGGCTAGGTGGTGTTATGTTCACGCGCTGAAGGCGAGCAGGAAAGCAGGGAAAAGTAGCCAGGAAGTCAAAAGAACGGGGATTTAATCGGGTGACAGGACCGGGGAAAGCACATGGACGAACGTCAATGACTA
>JAOYFF010000051.1:7045113-7057061 GCA_025773925.1 Cryptomyrus ogoouensis
AGAACAATCAGGGTAAAACAGGAGGTAACGAGGTGGGCGTGGCACACATCAGGAGCGGACGGAGCGGGGCGTGACAGGTGGCTTGGTAAACAAAAGATAGCTAAACCTGTTTACTGCTGATGTGAGTCATGAATATCACGACGTGACAACTCGTACGTTAATGTAGACATGTTATTGGTTGACTGAATGATTAATTTATACATTACATTTTTGTGGCTAGGCTCGTGCCTACGTAATACTTGTCGCTGCATGTATTTATGCATTTTGTACAGTTTTGGCTGTTTTATTAAAAAAACATAAATGTACAGAAGTTACATTATTTGAAAAAAGTTGAAACAGTTACGATTGATCAATTCCTTCAGCTGGATCACTTCCAGATGTGTTCATCACACCAACGTGAAGAGGCAAAGCTAAGTAATGAGGGAATTCCTTCCCCGAGGTTGTTCCCATCTGTTTACACATAGTTTGGCAGTAGGTGCTCTCATCTCAACATATTGGATTGTCAGAAGGACGCCACAAACACCTCCCACACATCCCTTCCTGCCTTGGTGGGTGGAGATGTATGATTTATGGACCCCAGGTGTCTTCTTTGCTTGTGTAGAATGTTGGTCCTGAAAATCCCAATGATAATTATTGCAGTCCCCATATGATGTCAACCATGTCACATGACTGAACAGTAACCAAAAATCATATGGCCTATCTTTGCCATCAGTCCTGTCCTTGACTGGCTATTTGGACATAGTACAGTCTAAGGTCCAGACTAGGTTCTTGTCTTTCTCACCTCTATGGTGTTAAATAGTGTCTGTCACCAGGGGAGCAAGAGGACAGTCATGGTTTGGCCTTGTGACAAGGGTCTCCATGTGTCGACAACAACCATCAATAGCTAGTCCCTCAAACCTAACTGGGCTTAAGATTTAAACTTATGAAACAATTACTTCACTTTATAAATACATTTTAAAGTAAATATTACTATGGAATATCTTTGTTACAAGTTCAAAGCAATTTATTGACCTGACATTTCAGCCAAGGATCTTAATTATGGGGAAACAATATACTGCAATTCTTGTCACGATATACTAGCTGATTATAAATATCCATCATAATTACAAGTTATGGCCATCAGTGTTAATTTTGGTGGGAGAACTATGATGAAAATTATTAATCAACAGAGATTTTTAACTGATGAAAATGTGACTATAAATAATAAATTAAGATTAATTTATTAACTCAAAAACTATAAAGGTACCGATACTTTTGTCAATTAAAAAATTGTTAGGAAGAGACAAATTTAAAACTGATCCAATCAGAAGTAGTAGTTATAGTCTTGACTGTAATTGTGCATGCTTGGATAGCATAGATCTAACTGGCTTCAAGTTCGTAAACCATCCTGTCTCTAAAGTCTGTCTGTTTTTTGTTTTGTTTGAGACTAAATATTGGTTTTAATGGTATTTTATTGAATGATAAATAAAATTCATTTTTGAATTTGTGCAGTGTCTTATAAATCTGTGTCCTTGTAGACCATGACATGTTCACACCTAATGCTATGCCGTAAGAGCTTCTGATGTTTCCTTCACGAATCTAGAGGGAACACAGGTAGACTAATCTGTACACGTGTGTGTATAGAAAATTAAGTAAAGTTTTTATAGAATTGTGAAAATGATATATCAGAATGTAAGTAAACCCGTAGTTTCATTGTCTGCATGTGTTGTAGATTTAATTGGCTAAAAATCATTGTTGACTAAACCTAGACAAAAACTACTCAAATATGAAAATTTGTTTCGTCAAAACAAAAAGAATAAAACTAAATTGAAATATACTGTCAAAAATACAGCCATATTAATTTTGATAGTTAGAATTATATGTATGTTATTGTGGATTTTATGTGGTTTGTGCTGAGTCATTTTACTGAGGTGTTATTCGTTACGCAAGATCCTGAATGAATGATTGCCTGATTATACAAAGTAAAACACATCCAGTAGATTTGTTTAAAATAGTTTCCTTTACATTCTGTGGTCCCTGGAAACACATAAACCTTGACACCTGAAGCTCCACCGGATATTCCGATTTTGCTCTGTCACACGTCCTCGCATGACCTACAGTACCGGTGATGTTGGTGCCTGGAACCGAATGTCGAAAAACAGCATTTTGGAGAAGCCAACACTGGTTCTCCGTGATTCAGTCTGTGCAAATCTCTGCCCTCTAGTTTGACAAGAGACACGCAGACATAGTATCTAGGCAAAAAACATTAAAGTGAGAATTTGTCCCTCTCCTGTCCCTGTTTGCAGCTGAGACTCGCTGAACCCTTATCCCACTCAAGGCTCTTAGTGTGCGTACAGGGACTCTGCCTCGCCAGCAGACAGAGCATTTACCCCTTTGCTGTAATTCTCTTTAATTCCCCCACAGAACGATGATGGATATGGCTCTTATTTATTAACCCCAAAATACGTCAGCTACAAGCAGGTCATTTTTGAAATGCCTTATAGTTACATAAATCTCTTTTCTATTTTCTCTTGGTCGTCTGTCATCGATTTTACTCTGCCACCACACGACTAGAAGAATAAACACTTTAAAATTCGAATTACGTTGCTTTTATTAGAATTTCTTTATGCTAATTCTGTGTTCTTGTTTCCACGGTATTTGTTGCTATTGTTTGTTAATTTATGAAGGTTCATGTACTAATTAATTTGATTAATTTGTTCTGTAGCAGACTTAACTGCACGGCGTTTTCTGGTCGGCCTGAGGTATGCTGCATAATCCATGCTGATTATAATGACGGTGGCCTTTCTGGCCTCACTGGGGTCTAAGTAGGGAGCCCAGATCTCTTGACATTCCACCCCTGTTGGACGTCCTCGGTTCAGCGTGAGGCCTTTGATGATGATAGTGGGCGCTGATACACTGTGTTCTGGCAAATGATACATCTTTGCCAAAATTTCCTTTCGGAATCATAAAATGAAAACGAGCTATTTAGCATAAAGAGCAACTCAGCCATGACAGGCATCAAGAGAGAGAATAATTTCAAGTTGATTAAAAATAAGGCCTCAGCAAAATTCCTCTTGTCTCTGCATTTAAAGATGTCATTGCTATACATTTTTTATGATATTCAACTAAATTAAATGTGATGTGGTGAAGAGGTGAGTCACATCAGCAAATGACCAAGGTCAGTATGGTCTGTAAGGTCACAACTGGGTAACAAGTGCAGCCCTGTGAAGCCCTATAATAATTTAATGATCTACTTATGTTTAGATGGCTTACTGACTGATAGAGTTTTACGGTTATATGGGACTGAAAGAAAAAGAGGTAACACTTCACTTAAAGCAGTCATGTATAATGCATTATAATACATTCATAAAGTATTATACACACGGCTATAATAATCTATAAAAAGGCATAATACATTATAGCCATGTTTATTATACATTATGAATGCTCTATGAAGCTCTCATCTATAATGTACTATAAATACCTTCATAATGCATTATAATGGCTTATACTGACCATTATATGATGGCGGGCAATTGTAAATAGCCACTTGTTGTATTGCTATATTTAATACTTATATTTCCCAATTGTAACTTGTATATGTGGCTTGTATGTCCAGTCCTGGCGTGTCTTCAGCATTGTGTGAATCAGCCACCGTGTGGGTGCCTGATGGTGCAGCGGGTGCCTCGCCTCCAGATGTGCTTATGGCCAACGTGCAGGGGGGGGGGCTGAATTCCCTCCCAGCGTTTCCCTACTGTGTTCGGCTCCATGCTGATTGGGCGCCTGCGTTAGTCCCCTAAATAAGCTGTCTCGTCATTCGCCGTCATCGCTGCGATGCCTCGGTCTGCCTCAGTCTGCCTCGCATTGCCATATATTTTAAGTCTTATATTAGACCTTGTATGTCTTGTCCCATTGTACATCACCACCTCTTCTAATAGGCATGTAGATCACTCCCAAGTCTTTCCACAGACTTCATACCGGTTGAAGTGCTAATTTGAAATCAGAAGGTATGGCCGCACTTCACACAGAGCACAGCAAGCTTTATGGACCATAGTAGAATGCAGAGTTGTGTACTTCCCAGTCTTATTTAATGATCTCTGAAATCCATTCACACATACAGAACAGTCCCCCCCCCGGCTGATTCTCCTCTTCATACATCTAACGTGCCTTCTCTTGACGCTGGCTGATTTGTTATCCCAGAATCCCCTGCTATCTCCTACACAGATGTGTCGAGACGGGTCCTCATAAACTTGCACGAGACGGCCTGCTTTTAATCAGCAGAGAGAGCAGCTGCCCGCATCCAGTGCCTGAGCAAATTATCGTCAGTCTAATTTTCTTCTTGATCAGCCTGTAAACTCTTTTAATGACCTTAGCTCAGGTTTTAATGTCAAGGAATTCAGAGAGGAGACCTAAATCTTAGGAAGAACCACCTTCTTGCTTTTTGCAGAAAAATAATGTCAGTGCCAGAACAAATATGATAGGAGGAATTTTAAGGGTGTTTTTTTTTTTTGGATAAGCAGACGATCCATAGCCATGCCTCTGGGAAAGACACGGTTTATTTGTGTTAGGATGAACATCCTTTCATTTCATTTAATAGAAACGCAATTAAAATAAAAGATGGTGTCCTTAGTGGGTGGCATTTTTGGGGGTGGGCATAGCCTGCAATGCCCCCCCCGCATGACACCAACATTGCAGAAAAATATGAATGAGTGCTATACAAAGTACTAGCTATATATTATGTTAAATTCCAATACATTTATATATTTTATAGGCTTTTATAACCTAGCTTAAAAGACGCAGTCCTTCTCCAATTCAGTCACTGGGCACTTAAGAACTCAACCAGCTGACTTCCAGTTAATACATTCTAAGCCATTTCCCATTTCTTTTCGGTTTATATACTCTAAGCTACTCAATCAGTCATTTTCAGGTTATATGCTCTAAGCCTCTCCCCCAGAGATTTCTGGGAAATTTCCCAACCTTTCTCGTCTCGTGAATAAATTCTCAGGGGGTCTTCCAGATGCCGAGCCGCGGAAATCTGAGTAAACAAATATCACAGCAGGAACGGGAAATTCACAAATACTGTCTCCGGGTTCTGAAACGAGCACGGTGCTGAAGAAAGCACTTTCTCTTTTGTTTATTTTACTGCCATAGCATACTGCCGAAATTAAGGTTCCAAATACATGAAAGGCGACAGTGTAGAGCATAATAATTATCTAAACTGTACTGTAGTAATTTGCATTTGACATGTGACAAGAACTTGATTAATTCCATTTGTGTACAAAAATGCAGTGATATACCTAAAAGAAAGCATCATGATCAGTGAATATTGTCCCAGATAGTTAATACAATAACAGACAATAACTGCTATGACTGCTAGTGCTTAATGGCCTGATCTGGGAACAGATTTTGGATGCCTAGCTAAAATAAAAATAAAATTATGACCATTTCTGTCAGATGCCATTATGACTATTTTAAGAAGGAACACAGTCCCACAAATCAATTTTAAAAATTGTAGCAGCGGCCAAATACATAAAGCATTTACGGTTTAATTGACAGACAGACGATACGTGAATGTGAATGCAGTTCAGTTCACTGTATACTGATACACTATATAGCAGTGTTTTCCAAAACAGGTCTTTGGGACCCACAGACAGTCCATAGCTTAAAGCAAAGCTGTGCACTTCCTAGCCTCCTACTGGGAGTTGGGAGGGAGCAAAAATGTGTACCGTCTGGCAGGGAGCTGAGAGGGAGCAAAAAAAGTGGACTGTCTGTCTGGGAGCTGAGAGGGAGCAAAAATGTGGACTGTCTGGCAGGGAGCTCAGCAGGAACATGGACCAACTGTGGGTCCCCGAGGACCGGATACTTACAGACCGCCTTGTGCTGGAGGCCTTTCCAGAGTGATCCCCTCTAACCCTGTGCTTACTGGTACAGGCTCTGACTCACTGCGACCCCGAGATGAGCAAGGGGTTAACCAAACGCGGACGGCTGTACATACGGACTGCAAGCAGGATCGCCCTCCAACTCTTATCTCATTCTTCGCTCTCCTCTCACTCCCGTTGTCCCGATCACACGACTACAGCTATGACTCCACTGAGACAGACACATCTCACAGCACGTCACTCATTTCCTGCTGCAGTGCATGTATGTTTCTGCTGCATTTCCCATGTCGTTAGGTGCCCTTAATACCTTTCCTTTGCTGTGACTCTAGATAAGCGGTTGCAGAAGACTGATCGATAGATGGACGAATAGTATCCTTCCATTTATGTAGTCTTTTTACTCCCCCGAGCTTCCCTGTCTTCCCGTCCCCTACCTACCTATCTCATACGCCTCACTGTTTCCCTTCGGTAACCGGTTTTAATGAGGCATCCTTTCCTCAGGTGGATGAATGTGTAGAATAGGCAGCATTAGCGTTTCATGGTCTAGGTGCTGCTTACCACCCAGACCGATCGCCTACGCCACACATTTGGCTGATGTCAAAGCGCTCCGCCACTTTTCATGCCCAGGAGAATGATGGGGCATCGGTCTTAATGCTAAAAGTCAAGCGTGTTGCAGCTAATGGCAATGGAGACATGGACACAGAGGACACACACCTGCTAGGGCGCTACCAGCTGCCTACACCCACCCTTGAAGCGTCAGCGCTGTCAGGCGCAGCCTTCTCGACACACAGTGTCATGCATCACCCTTCTCTGATGTAACGTGCCGTGTTTTTCATATTGTCCGTGTCCAATGAAAAGCACGTATCTCCAAACATCCATCATTTCAGGAGCGTGAGAAAAAGCATTTTCTCAGACACTATTTTACAAGAAAAGCAAAACAACGTAACAAGACACCCTTAGCACCACAAATAGAAACCTGTCTTTACGTAGCTGTCAAAGAATGGTTTAATGTTTTAATAAATGGACTAATGTGGATTGTTAACAAGGCAAATATGTTGGTGTCAACAAAACTTTCACTTTATATTCACAATTAATAATGTTATTTAGCTATATATCAAGATGTTAAGAATATCCATATAAAGTAATACATACAAACGACCATCATGGATACAAATGTTAACTTGTCCAAACATAAATACTAGTTAAATATTTGACTTCATTAAACATCTTTTCATTGGTTAATTAGATGTAAACACTATCAGCAGACAGAGGATAATGGGCGTATTTCATCTATAGTAAGGAGTCACAATCTCCATAAAGTGGACAAACATGGTTTTCATCCGATGGTGACAATATGGCCTGAACTCTACAAACATCTCAGGCTTCCCTAAGAGAAACCCGTCATGAATCTTTCCTGCACAGGTGAGTGCCATGCCGGCTCGCGGTTCCGTTCCTTCTGAGCTTCTGCTTCCACATCAGCCCTCCCTGGGGACAGACAGCAGCAGGGAGCCCACACAGCTTCCTCCACTAAAGAGCCACCTTAGTATATAGGCGATGTGAAATACATATTCATTTTAGAGGATTCCCCTCTTTTACCCACAATTCAATTTCCCTGCGAACTATAATCAAGGGCTAAAGAGATGCTAATCCCGCTAAAATGGCTTAACCTATGTTCACTAGACTAACAGCAACCATCTACCAGAGGCTAAAAACCATAACTTTCACAGCTGTGCTAAATTAAAGCTGTGTGATACGAATAAAGAATTCCAACAAGAAATGAGCGCAGATGCAGTCCGGTCCTGCACAGGAAGACAGGCCAACTGGAGGATAGGAAGCCGCTTCTGGCTGTGGGAAGAGCTCTGACTGAATCAGTCGCTGAGTTGACAGAGTAAGGCCGAGGCTTTGGTGATCCAGTAGTCACTGGGTCGACTGGAGGGAAGCATCAACGTCACCACAAAGTTCGTTGAGTGTCCTGCGGAAAAATCATGACGTAATCATGACTATTCACAACATTGATTCAACCAGAAATGTAAGGTAGGACCGGGTTAAAACTAAAGTCAGCAAAGATTATGGTACCGGTGGTCGACAGAGTGCCCGCCCTGGCTGAGGTCTTGTAGAGGGGGGCGTGGTAAAGGGACGGATCTGGTACGTAATTCTGTCGAGGCTCAAAGTGAACCATGGGAAGGAAAGGGTTCATGACCCCCGGCAAAGCATCTTCCATCACCATGTGTTCGTCGTCCCAGCGGCTGGCGTCCATGAAAATTCCGTGGACCAGAACTCCGTCTTTAGGAGTGGGAAGCTAGAGGCGAGGTACAGACGGTTGTGACAACACCGATATATGATCGTATTGTTTGCACAAGCATTCTACCGAACTCATGCTAAGACAGATAAAAAGCCATCTAGTTATCCAGTTCTGAAAACAACATTTGGTTTCGCCTTTTTATTACACAGAGAGCAGATGCCATTTTCTTTGTAAACCCTTCAGGTCTTGCTTGCATTCCATCTGCCAGGTGGAGGGACACATGATAGCTACACAAACCATGACTTACCTTTAATTTTTCCCATTTCTTATTAAAATCCACATGGGCTAAATTATTTTTACACTGCCACTGACAGCAAATAAAGCATTAATGGATTAGAATGAGGAGCAAATCATAAAAACAAAATTAATTTCAGAGGAACACACTCTATGTGCTCCAACAGGCTCTGGAGTTATTAGTGTGTGACAAAAAACAACCAACTTTTCAGGTCTGAAACACATGCAGCATTAATGTTGATGTTTCCAACCCAAATTATGCTCCAATTACTAGTATGTAGCATGCAAATTAAGGCTCTTTGTTTGAATCAATTTCTGGCAGTATTTGCTAGCGTGTGAATAAGTGATGTACTATAAACCCTGAACAGTGTGGTTCCAGGTAGCTACAGATTAGTGCCTATAATTTATCGTGTGGATGGATGATGGACATTAAACCCAGAACAACGTGGCTTCATGTAGCTGCAGATTAGTACCGGTTGCGATTTGCGCTGCTATGAAAACAAAATATAATGTATTTTATTCCTTATATGCAAACTCGACTTCATTTGCGGTATACGGGTTAAAATGCAAGGTATTTTCTTGTCATCCAGCACAAATGCACTTAAAATAAATACGCATTTGCGCTTTTACAAACAATCGATTGTCGCACGTATCGTTCTTAAAGGGGAATGCGTACCTCCGTACCAGTTATGTGCACCCCTGAATATAAACCCTGAACAGTGTGGTTCCAGGTAGCTGCAGATTACCATCATTTACCTTGTGGATATGCGACACACTGTGACTGACTCACCTCTGTGTCCATGTCCGGCTCGCTACCCAACGGCAGCATCTTCAGAGCCTCACTGACCACGCACTGGTCGCGGTACACAGGGATCACGTTGAACTGAAAACTGAGCTCGTCGATTGGGAGGTTATACGCCCTGGCGTGGTTTTGCAATATGCCTGTAATTTGTGGTAGCAATATTAACATGAAAAATAGTTTGTACGAACTATTTTATTTGAATTTAAAGATTTTTTTTGAAGCTATTGCTTTAACAACCTGAGCATAGACTTCCTCCTACCTGTCAGAAAACCTTGAGGAAAAAAGAAACCGGATATCCAGAACGACTTGGGTGGTCCTCGAGTAATCCAGCTCTGAAAGGGAAGAGAGAACAATGCAGGATGAAGGAAGACTTTGGATATGTTTTCATACTTTATTGTCATGCATCACTTTTTATGGATCAGATACAGATTGACTTTGTAAAGCAGGGCTGCCTAACCCTCCTCCAGCCAATCTACCACCCTGGAGAGCGTAGGTGCTGCCCTGATCTAACACGCCTGCAGAGGTGGATACTTCAGCTTCAGAAAGGAAAAATCCAGACCAAGACTTTGTTGCAGCCAACCAGTTGAGCACTCTGTAACTGTACTCAACTGGTTGGTTGTAGCAAAACCTTGGTCTGGACTTTTACTTTCTGGAACTGAACTATCCACCTCTGCACAGCCGATACAGACAATCAGATCCTTCAGTAGCTGGCTCTGATACTGAGATGTCACTGAACAGTCTGTTTATCTGTGTCAGTTGCGTTAAATTAGGGCCACAGCTAAGCTCTTCCGGGTGGTAGATCTGCAGGAGGGGGTTGGCCAGCCCTTTTGTAAAGGATCAGTTCCAGAAAAATTAAATAAACAGAAGGTGCATCTCCCGAAACCTTGACCTTGTTTATCGCCTGTGCCGACTGCGCATGAACATCATCGTTCACTATCAAAGAAGCTGTGGATGCTCATCCAGACTGTGTGAGAACAGAGAGCGGCACCGTTCGCTAGGCCGGCCACAGGGAACGACAGCTTCAGCTTCATTCAGGAGACTGAGCAGGGTGCAGCCCAGCGGTACAAATGCATGCTAACTTCTCCAGGAGGGCAGCGGGACCGCACTGCTCTGCTCCTCCAGCTAAGTCCTTGGTCTTGCAGACAAAAACGCAAGCATCACAATGAACATCAGAAGCTGGGGCAGCTCTTTCATGTATCTCCCAGGGGAAACTATGGGAAGCACGAAGCTGTTTAACAGATAATAAATTCACAGCTGCTCCTCTCTGTTTTTTCCCACATTCTTTCTCTAACAAAGACAAACAAATGGAATTTTCTCTTCAAGGATTAATGCACCGTGGACAAGATCTATAAGACCATTAGTAAACAGAACACACTCCTGCAAGGTTGCTGCTCGGATTTTAAAATCAAATTCAATACTTTAAAATACATTTTTTAAGACCTCAACAAAGGAAAATAATATTATAGTGTGTGTGAGAGAGGGTTTTGTCCCCTGCGAAGGAAACCCGCAGGGCCACTCTTCTCACAAGAAAGTCTCACTTTTGTTTAAGAACTGCTGGTTTCGATTATTCATTAAAAAAAATGGGGAATTGAAACTTTAACAGGGACCCAACAGGAAAGTTTTCAGGTGTCAAGAGAGCTTTCCAGCACCAAGGCTTCACCTCTGTAGGTCATACCGTCAGGGACTTATTGCCATTTTTACACCTTTGATTTAAAAATAAAAAAAAGATGGAGGGTTTTTTTCCAAGAGAGCTGAATTTGGAATATGTGCAGAATAAAGAAACCTTTCAGGAGATGTAAATTTTGTGCAAATTTGTCTTGATATTATTGAGTTACGGCCTTTTAAATGCGTCGGGCGCAAAACAGAATTTTTTTCTAATTTGAAAATTTTGAAAAAGGCAAAAGATCAAAGATTTCACTCGCCAAATTACACCTGTCCCCATTTATAAGGAAGACAATTTTTCATTGAGTTTGAATCCTTCCTTCTTTCTGCTGACCTGCTTCCCACCTTTTCAAGGAGAACCACATGAAGAGAAGTTTGAAGACTTGGGAGGAACATTGGCTGCGTTCACATTACAAAGCTGAAGTGAAGCCAATCTGATTTTGTGCCCGAATGTGATGCAGATCTGATGTGGGCAACTTTTTCAAATCAGATCTGAGTCACTTTCATATGTGGTCCTATATCATATATGTATCCAATTAATGGCCATGTGACATGAATGTGAATAGTCAGATGGGAATTGATGCGTTTTTTTTTTGCCTACACACACCAGCTGAGGGCCACCATCATCAGCCAGCACGTTTTTTTTGTTGGTGACGCAGATGTCCCATGAAAAAACATATCAATGTGAACATGCATGCTGTTTTGGAGGACAGATGCATTAACATTGCAGTTAGATACAGGTCACTTGTAGTTTTGAATGTGAGCCGTCAAGGTAGGTGATTCTGATCTGAGCAAAAAAATCGGAATTGAACAATGAGGCTTGTAATGGTAACGTAGTCATGCCGTGATGGACTGGCTTTGCTGTCTTGGCACGGTGAGGTAATTAGAGTTGACTTGGGAGGGCAGGGTATGATTAATGGGGAGATTTGGCTCACCTGTGTCAGGGGATTTAAAAAGGGGAGGAAACACAATGAGGGGGAGCCATGTTGGTTCTCTGTGTGTGTGAGTGGAAACACAATGAGGGGGAGCCATGTTGGTTCTCTGTGTGTGTGAGTGGAAACACAATGAGGGGGAGCCATGTTGGTTCTCTGTG
>JAOYFF010000051.1:7072310-7112499 GCA_025773925.1 Cryptomyrus ogoouensis
CCCCCCCAAAACCTTTTTAGCCCCCCCATATAAATGTGAATTTATTGGCTTAAGTTATGAATAGTTTGCATTTGGCCCCGCCATCCCCCCCCCCCCCCCCCCCAGTAAAGAATCAACCCCCCCTATCCATCTATCTGTAATTACACCCCTGGTCCCAAGACCTTCTGTCACCACTGTAGTTTGAGAAATCACTCAGCTGTGGTTACACTGCACCCTCCAGCAGTATGGATGCCAAGCGGCTTATCGCACACTGGGCTGCCGTTTGTCCAGCGCGGTGTGGGAGGGGCGTCGGCTAAACGTCGGGGGAGGTTACCATGACGCGCTGACCTTAGAGACGCCCGAGCTCCCCCGAAGGAAGTGCTGCCACTCTGCATCAGACACCTCGCCTCGCTGCCTCATGATCTCCGCGCACAGCATGAAGCTGTAGATGGTCTTGTGGCGTTCGAAAAGGCCGCGGGACACGTTAGCGTGAGTGGTGCTCAGCGTCCGCCCCAGCAGGGTCTGCAGCCTGGCGGAAAGGTCGCAGTTCTTCTCCGACGTCTCGATGGTGCTATTGAACAACTGGCGAGGAAGAATTCCGTTGGAGCGTGAACGCCGCGTTTTTAGAGCCGGAGAAGGGAGGGAAGTGGAGGATCACAAATAGTAAATGAACTTGAAGTAACAAGAGTATGGTACACCCTAGGTGGAATTCCAGAGTGCGCACACACACACACACACACACACACATTCAAAGACTCAATCAACCACTACGGGCCATTTGGAGATACCAACTAGCCAAACCGCAATGTGGGAGAAAACAAAGAGATAATAGAGCAGCAAAAAATGTGAGGTATCAAGGGATGACGAAGCAATGAAAATTGTGGTTTTATTCTCCTCAAAGGATTAATATGGATTAATAAATTTAATCTTAATCTTAATTTTAATCTTAATCCCAGGAAGTTACCCTCATGACTAGCGGAATACTCAACCACTGAGGCAAAAGTAAGCGCAACCTACTGATCCCACCCCAACTATCTTTATAGTGAAACCAATACATGGCACAAAGAACTGCTGTCATACCTGCTTGAAGTACTTGAGAGAGAACTGGTACATGGGGTCTATCTCGGACAGGCTGGCGATGACGAAATACAGGACGGAGCCCCGGGCTGCCACGGGCCGGTACTTCTCCCGAGCCGCATTGATCATCAGCTCCGTGGCTTCTGCTTCCTGCAGACGTGTCTTAATGGCTTCTGATGTCACCTAAAAATGACAAATGTCTTAACATCAGGGAATGACCAAACAGCAGCGCAATTAGAATGGACCGGAAGGAAACGGCAGGAATTTGCCTTAATTGAGTTTCTGAATCTTGGCTTAAAAATAAAGACAATGACGCCAGACACTCATGCCAGAGAACACACGTAAATGGATAAATTTAGCTTTTTATGCCTGGATTAACCAATGTCAGACAGTCTTGGACTGTTCATTGCTCTGACGATGGTTATTTCAGATGGCAGGAATATTTTGAAAAGATGCAGTTACTTTTCTCACTTTGCCTCTGGCATATAATTGATCTTCTAGAGCGAAACGTGTGAAAAGTAATAACAGAAGGAAACACACAGAGAAGAAACAAGCACAACATCTACAAAAAAATGTCAGTGGTCTTCAGGGTTTGCCTGGACCTTGGACTCTTGCAGAGTCTGGACGAGTTCCTCGTTGTCCAGGATGTTGCCCTCGGAGGTGAAAAGGAGCCTGAGAATACGGTCCTCGATGTCCTTCAGCTGGTTGCGGTCAGTGTTGATTCGCACAATCAGCTCGTTGCGTTGTTCCTCCAGGTCTGGCCGCTCCAGACGCACGACGTCGCTGAAAAGGAAAAGACAGCACGTGATACACTGTGGTATCCGCTGCCATGTCTAGGCAATGCAAAGATTTAGAAATGAACTACAGTGTAGTAAGAAATAAAACCTTATGCCACAATTATTCATATCAACAGGTGGAGAAAAGTAAGAGTAAAATGAATGTAGAGGTGAGGCAGAAATGGAGACCCAATCTACTGACCTGAGGAGCCTATCTACTGACCTGAGGAGCCGATCTACTGACCTTAGGAGCTGATCCTCCAGGCCTGATTTAGTCACCGTGAAGTTGATGATGGTCACTTTAATGCAAACCTAAAAGAAGGAAGACCAAGGGGCAGCTCAATGAAAATAAACTGATTTATTATATAAAAACAGCTGGTGCCTTAACCGTGAGGACACCATGGGGTGCTGTGGACTGTGGTCGCATGGACCAAGCTGAAAGAGTCCCTAAAACACAGTGCCTTTATTCTTACTTTAGCTATGAGGTATCAGTTACTTTTTGGGTGTCGGGTCAGATTCACGCACCTCTGGAAGGTAATGTGGGTTTGCCATTTTAGTCGTCATGTAGAAGCGGAAGTTGCTGTCGTAATCGATATCGGAGTCTCCCAAGCGTATCATCGTGCGCCCGGCAGTCACAAAGGTCTGCTTCAGCAAAATAGGCTCGAGCGCGGGGTCAAGGGTCTCCTTTAGCTACAGAGAGCACGGGGACGACGGTCGGTGTCATAACAGGCTGACAATGGGGATTGACTGCGGTTGTAAAGCCACTGGCTGCATCCATGTTTGCCATAACAATGATAAATGATAATTGTATAATGTATAGTAATAATATATAATAATATAGATTATAAATTCTTTTAGTAACAATGTATCGATTCAATTTACATCTTACACGATGATTAATAATATGATGCATTGCTTAATGTATTGTACTGTTTTATACTGTAAGCTATTATCTGTAATTACTGGTTACTGTATCATTTTTCTTCTCCAAATGTATGTTGCTCAAAGCATATCAGCCAATCGATAGAGGTGTAAAATGGTGTCATGGAGAGTGCTGGATGTCATGGTAACAGAGGGAGCCAAGGCGTGAGTCATACATCCTCCAGCAGGACGGGCACGCCCAGACGCACGGCGTTCTCCAGCGTCCGCAGGAAGCCAGCGTCGCTCAGTTTGACCACCTTCAGCCCGTTCTTTATCTCCCTGCTCCGGATCCAGCGGTTTGCCTGGGGTACATCAAAGCGGCCATTAAAAACATCATGCTGGTGCTCAATATATACCTGAGGAAGGAGAGTCTCCCTAGCAGGATTAGTATGTACTAGATACACTGCCTGGACCAATCAGTCCTTTGCAGAAATGATGCCACATCTGACTGTTGCAGGACATGTAATGTCTTTCAGACAGGAAGACAGAATGTTCAGATGGTTTCCTTTACAATCCTAATACGCTCTAAATAAAATAACTGATCAAATGGAATATTTTCAACAGATGGAAAGATACTTAGGAAATAGTTGGGTGATGTTGCATTTCAGCGCACTTTCATTACTGCATTTCAACGACCTTTCATTACTGCATTTCAACACACTTTCATTACTGCATTTCAACACACTTTCATTACTGCATTTCAGTACACTTTCATTACTGAATTTCATTGCAGTTTCATTACTGCATTTCAACGCAGTTTCATTACTTCATTACTGCATTTCAGCACACTTTCATTACTGAATTTCATTGCACTTTCATTACTGCATTTCAACACACTTTCATTACTGCATTTCAACACACTTTCATTACTTCATTACTGAATTTCAGCACTTTCATTACAGCATTTCATTGCAGTTTCATTACAGCATTTCATTGCAGTTTCATTACAGCATTTCATTGCAGTTTCATTACTGCATTTCAACGCAGTTTCATTACTGCATTTCAACACACTTTCATTACTTCATTACTGAATTTCAGCACTTTCATTACAGCATTTCATTGTAGTTTCATTACTGCATTTCAACGCAGTTTCATCACTTAAATAATTGCATTTCTCATCAGTGTAGAGCATACCGGCACTGCAATCCTCACCAGGAGACACGGTGTGAAGATGAGATGAGTAATAGGACAATAATAGGGTGCAGAGTGCTACAGGGAGGCAGAATGATGGGAATGTTCGAGCCGCCCAGCTGCCCTTTGCCCCTGGTGTTTATAGCTGCAGTAACCCAGACGAGAGCCCTGTGTGTATCGCCTGAACCGCAAGCCCTGCCGATCTCCTTTTGTTTATCCCCATATAAATCATCACGTGTCTAATTCCTTGCTGCCAATGAGACTATTTCACACTATTTCGTCCCCCGTGCTCCTGTCTGGCATTGGAAAAAGGAGCATAAACACCATACAGCTAAAAGTTTCCTGCATAAACCAACAGGAAAGCCACGTTTACACTGCTGTTTAAAAGGGGATTATAACTGAGCCGTGCTGTTGTTGCACACTGAAGAGTTTCCCCGTAAACGTTCATGCACCGTATATATGGCTCTCTATCTGTTTAATGTCAACGCTGGCGCAGAATTAGTAATAATGTAACATATACTGTTAAAAAGGGTACCTGTGTTATTTCGTTAATACATACCTTAAAGACTCCAGAACAGACTGGAGAACAGACTCTAGAATGGGGTACTGAAATGGCAAAAACCCCTCTCTCCACTCTGCAAAAGCTCCCAGCATTAGGCAATATTGTTTTTTGCTGGGGAAGCCCCCCCACTGAAAAAAATTCATGGGGGGGGGGGGGGGGGGCAGCAGACCTTGGTGTTGTTCCACTGGTGGGATTTGGACCTTGAGGAAGAATACTTGAGTAGCTCTGGTCTAGAGTAGAAAATTCTTTCATTCGGCAAACTTGTGCTAAGGCATATCAGGTTACTGTACTGAAATCTCCCTGTTTTTACTCAAATATTTTGCACAACCTATCGCTGCCCGGAATGGTCTACAGAAGCAGACTGAGCGATATGTCTTGCACATTTGCATTTGGATCAGGGGCGAACTAACTTCTCTGGGGGCCAATCATATAATAATATGCTAATCAGTGGTATAAATGACCTATCCGGAGGGGGCTGGGAGTGTTGTTAGTAAAATTCACCAATCAAGTAGACAAATTCTGACAGAAATTTACTTTACTATGATATTTACAATATTTGAACCAAAATTTTTTCTCAGAATGGTCTGGAGTGGACACTTGATCTATGTCTTTTGTTGTGAAAAAAAAATGTTGACATCTGCAGGGGGTGCCCTAGAGTGCCGGTCCCAGCGATGCCCCCCCCCCATGAAAGAAAAAAAAATCACCCCCGCTGGGTAGAAGTAACAAGCACTAAGAAATAAAGGATCCAGAAAGGAGCTGGTTTTTAACAGCATGTTTTTCAGACTGACAGTAGTCAGACTAGGACGAGCAGTATCCAGGAGGGACAGAACATGAGGTGTTTACACAGCGTCACTGTGGGGGGAGCAGCAGCGGCCCCCACCTGGTCCTGTGGGTCGATCATGAGCGGCCAGCGGCGGCCTCGCGTCACCAGCACGCCGTTCTCAGTGGACACGGTGTCTCTGGGCAGGCCCTCTGCGTTCCACTGCCGGATCTGGTAGGGGTCGCCCAGGATGCCGATGAGGCTGAAGCTGTCGCTGATGGGGATTCCCAGGTCCTGGCAGCGGGACGTCCATCGAGCCACAAGCTGCAGGAAAACACAGGGAGCCTGACTAGATTAAGATATACTGCAGGCTAATACTGAAAACATACCATCTTCGATAATTAAATATATTATATCTGGTACATTACAGACAGAGTGGTGGCTCTGAGGCTAGGTAACTGGAAGGTTGCTGGTTCAAATCCCACGAATGTCCAGAGTGATTCTACTCCATTGGGCCCTGGAGCAAGGTCCTTAACCTGCAATTGCTTCATCCTGAGTATGATGTTAATCTATATCCAGCCCTGTAAGGAGATTCTCCAACTTACAGGGCATAACTTGGGGGTTGGTGGCAGGACTGGTTCCCCGAGTGATCATCGTGCCATTAATCCAGCAGGATTTATGGATGAGGGGAAAAACTACTGTGTGACAAAAGAAGATGTGTTTGTGGGACTTTTAAAATGCAGAGTCAATGTTGTTTGAAAGCGATATTGTTTCTGGGCTGCTGTTTGCATTTTTTAATGTAAGCCTTGATATCGGACGTCCACAAAATTGAATCTCTGTATGTACGAATCCAACTGCACATCTTACTGTGCCGACAATCATTTTTCTCCACAGTAGCCGTCTATGTCTTATAATGCATTTTTGCAGAATGCCATCGATTAACAATAACTTCTCAGGGCCAGAGATTTAATACGAATAATGTTGCCAATAGCAACAGAAGGCATGCAAACTGGGGATTCCCACGGCCTCATTCTGCTCCATTTTGCCCCCGCCTTTCCCCTGCCTTCCTATATTCAGCCTCAGCATCTGGGTAAATATCTGCCGCTCGTCTAATTTGCAGCCAAATTGTTTGCTTTCATGTGAGCCGCTGGGATCGGCAACAGTAATAACTCAGTTATGGCTAATTAATTAAGAACTGGACTGGAAAAACTGACATACACTGGGCTCACATAGACTGAATACAGGGAACAAAAGCTTAGACTGCTATTCTGTATATAATGGCTAGAGTGGAACCTTAAATATTTCAATAGTATTCATGATTTTAGGGAAGTTTAAGGGCACAGGTACCTAGGGATGGAAAATGGCTAGCCTTTACAGAAAGGGCCTTATATGTCCTTTGTATGTTTAGATTATGGGTGTCGTTGCCATTTAATCTGAGGAGGACGTGTCCCCCTTACATTTCATAATTATTCGTTTGGACCCCCCCCACATTTAACATAAAATGTTTCATATGCCAGTGTGTCCCCCCACATTCAAAATGCTTCTGAGGCCCCTGGTTTGGATAGACTGCTATCCAAATTAAATGTCTACTTTGGTACAAGACAAACTATTCTAAAAAGACGGAGATAGAATGTACTGGAAATCAGTGCTGCTTGAAGCCCATGGGGAGGCCTAGGAAAGATTCACCAACGGTGTTTTGCTAAGTCGATGCCCCCTCAGAAGATGGCACCCTAGGAGCTGACCGGCACTGCCAGGGATGCAGTAGTTGGGTGACACAGAGACTGTGTTTGACTGCATTTGAGCGGAAGCCAGAATGACCGGACCTACCAGCTGACGGTACTGGGAGGTAAAAGCACCGCAGTAGGCCACGCAGGCCGAGGCAATGAAGACGTTGCCGATGACGTTTGTTATCTCCTCCTGGAAGCGGGCGATGCTCTCCTGCCAGCGTACCTGCTCGTCCCCTAGGGCAGCGGTAAGCTTCCCAGCCCGACCCAGCCTGGCCTCCGTCAGGGACATGGTCCTTGCTGCCCGGAGACACGCAGGCGGAGCTCTCAGTGGAAGGTCAATAGCGGCCATGGTAGCTTCTCTTAAAGCTGAACCTCACCCAGTGCCTCCTTCTCAGACACGCTGCTGTTAAACTGGTCCTGCAGCATTCTGATCTGCTCCTCCACCTCCTCCAGCTTCTTCTGCTTCTCTCTCAGGGTGGTCATGGTGACATCGAGCTCTGTCTGCATGGCAAGGAAGAGGAGACCTTAGTAGAGGCTCTCAGTTTGTGTCCTTTCTCTGTTGCTGCCTGTAGTAATTCATAATCATCACATTATTGAACTGAGTCGATTGTTTTTCCAGTTGCACACGCACAAGTACACTCCTGAGCGAAAAAATAAAAATAAAAAAATGGACCAAACCCAAAACTGCAAAACATTAAGCTTTTAATGGTCTCAACAGCAAATTAGTCAGGACATTAGCAAGAATTAAACAAATAGATTAAGTATCTTAGCTTTTCCCTTTGATTTCTTTGAATGTCTAAAAGTGATGGTACAGTATATAGGGCAACTCCTTGGGCAATGTTGCTGGGCAACTGCCAACCAGGTGAGACAAAGGGCAACTCATCTGGATCTGGATGGTCGTGAAAAGTTGCCCACTGCTAATAACAGTTTTTCAAATAGAAATTTGTTGCCCAATATCAATGGGAAAATGCCCAAGTAACATTGGCCAGTGACATTGCCCAAGATGTTGCCCTGTGTATCGTCACCCTAAGTCTTGTGGGTAAACTTGCGGGCAGCATTTTACAGAAATAAGAGTCAGTGTTGTTCCATTCAGTCTTAATGGCATCGTACAGTTGATGACTAGCTGAGAAACATTTCCTGGTTAGTTTGTGTTAAATGTGAGGCCAAATATTCTCTATACGGTTCAAATCTAGCCTCTGACCAAGCAATTTTGGATTTGGCCATATTTTTTCTCAGGAGTGTGCATTGGAATTCTTGCATATTTCCCTTGGTCAAGATTAAAAAAACAACAAACAAGACTATGACATGAAGATGCATTCAGGAATACTATAAAATTAAATACATAAAAAGATGAAAGGATACTCAAAGTCTGAGTCCAGTTTGACTGTAACGTTCGGGTGGGAATGCGGAGTGTCCTCAATAACCAGTCTGCTTGCTGCTGGAAAGAGGTTGTTGTGAAAATGAGTCCTGTGTGTGCTAATGCGCTCAGGCCTTTGATGTCTGAGGCTGCACTCTGACTTCCTGCACCTGAACACTGAGCGTCCTGGATGATGAGGATCTCTGAGGATGGGCCAAGCACCATGTATAATTCACAGTGTTTAAATTTATGCTGCATTGGTCTGAGGGAGACTCAGTGGGTAGGATGTTGACTTGAATCGTGCCCCTGCTGTGTTGTGTGTGTGGAGTTTGCATGTTCTCCCATTCCCCCGGGGTTGGGGGAAGATAAACCAGCCCTCACTTGACCGCCCACCAAGAAATTCCCAGTCCGTGCCTGGAAGATGAACGGATAGATATTTTGGCTTGACTGACAGATCAGGGCAGTGTTTGGAGAAATTTGTGGAGGTACAACACCATGAAATGCTATCAGGATGTGGTGGATGGACGAGGGTCATATCAATATGGGGATGTGGCCTACATGACAGACACCACCAGCTTTTCATTCATCGTACAGTTAGTATGACGGGAGATCCCAGCTCATCAGCTAAACTCTAGTGCCTTTCTAGGAATTTAAACCACTAGCCTTTTAATTGACCAGCCCAATTCCCAATGAATGATCGTATTCACCTGTGCAGCAGCCAGCTTCTCCCTCTTGGGTCCCACCTCCTTGAGGACCCTGGAGTAGAGGTCCATTGCGCGTACCCACATACACAAGGACCGGCAGGCCTTGGACACCTTTTCCACCTTCTCCGGGACAAAGTCGGGGTTGTTGATGTACTTCTGGAGCTTCTGCAGGACGTGCGGCCGGATGTTGTCCTTATCGTACTCCATCAGCCGTTTCAGGAAGTATGAGTCCCCCAGGACCTGCTTGGCACTTGCCCAGTCGGCCCTGAGGGTGCAATAAACCGATACTTGATGGAGCGATAAATCAAATCACCGGATGAAATCCAGCTGTCACCTCTGCAGCTGGACACACTCGCTAGCTCAGGCTACTGCCAGGTTCACTCATAATTGTCATAAATTGCTTGCTTTGACAAGGGACACTCTAAGTGTCTAAACTTACATAAATATGAATGGACAGAGAGGAATTCTTATGTGTCAAACTTGACACCTCCCCTGTGAGGCTCATGTTTTTTAGCCCATGTCGCCATATAAATTTCACAGGTTGTCATGTACCCAAACCAAAGAAAGACAGGGTGAACATACCGCAGATAGACGGCCATGCATCTTCAGCCAAGCATCCGACTCTAAGGCTAACTTCAGAGGGGCAAGCTGTTTCATTTTCAGAAACAGACCGGTAGCTATAGATCAAGGATGCCAAACTCTTTGATCGTCGACCAGTCAATCGCGACGTGTTTCCAAGTCGATCAAGAGACGATTAATGAATAATACTGTGGCACTGGGCAGACTGAGGCATCACGATCGTGGCGAATGGATACGAGAAGACGCGAAGGAGCACGACGCTGCTCTTTATCGTAGTCCTTAAAAGCACCGCATGAAGCAACAATAATGGGGAGACACTCAATGGCGGAGAAACACAGGGAAGTTACACTAAGGGTGGCAAGGCACACACACGGCGGGTTATTACACAATGGCTAACACGTCAGGCTCAGGCTGGAACCGAGTACAAACACATGTAAGGGCACACGCGATAGTCGGGTATACAGCAGACAAGGATTTAAACTAACAAATACAAATCAGGGGTTATATACAAGACATACACAGGGCTATATACACCCGCTCGCTAAGCATGCTGGGATACGCTAATCCCACCAGCGCTACAATACTTTATTTCATTGGCGGCCAATCGGTCGATTGTGATTGGCCAAATGTACTAATAGGCCACAAAATATATGGCCGCAATTCAGTAGCTCACAAGAGTATTTTCTTTGTAAAAGAAGCTGTAAAAAAGGCTGGGCATCCCTGCTATCAATTATAACAGCAATATATCAATGCCAGCTCAGACACCTAATATCATAAAAGAATGAATTCTTTAATGTTTGCCAATTGCTTAAACCTGTAATGATGACAGCACTGCTGAATTCTGTCTTTTCCAGTGACAAATTGCATGCTTTGATGCATTACAGCACATTTCCTTGTTTTCTTTATAATTTATGAATATATATTCTTATCCTGCTGGAAGGTCATGCAGTACCTTTTTTCCCCCTTTTCCAGGCATCAAATAAGGCAGAAGCGCCAATATACCATGGAATAAGAGCCTTGATGTTGCATCAGTTATAAGCTACTTGTTATATCTGGCAGAAGTAAAAAGGAAAATTTGTTTACCTTGGACTGAGCCAGTTTGCTCACCTTGGGCAATAGCATTAATGCAATTCTGTAGTACTAATTAGAATCTATTTTGAGCTCTCTTCCTACAAAAATACCAAACTAAATTAATTCCAAAATTCAAGGCAGGCTAAATCTTAATCTAATTTATCTCATTCATCCTTATCAAAAAATATTCCAAGCTGTTGCTTTTTTAAAATGAGTTTTCTATGCCTACATAATCCTCTGGAAATCATACTATGACCTGGCAGCTTAGAATATTGGCTCTGGTTAAAGAAAATCTGGAAATATTGGAAGTATAATGTACATTGTGGTGCATTATTGTGCTCCAGGGGTCAACAATATCTTGTTATTTTGTCCCGCTGACCACATACAAATATCCAGCAACTTTTAAAAAGTTAGAATCACTGTTAAAGGTTACTCAATGCTACCACATACATCACAGGTCATGGACCTTGCAACCTTGGCTCGTATTGATGAACCGCGGATAAAATATTTCCCAAAAGCCTAGAAGCACATCTGTACAGCTTGACTCACTTGCTGTTGAGTAGGATGCACACAGCCTCCATCACTGTCATGACCAGGTCAGGTGGCTTCGTGAAGACTCGGATCTCAGAGATGTCCGCCTTGTCCAGAGCGTCCAGGGCGCGGTTAGCGCTGTCCAGGGCGGGCAGGGCCTCATCAAGGTCCCGCTGGGCGTCATCGGCGATGGCCTGGGTTTCATCCGCTTTCACCTTGGCTGCCTCTTCATCCTCTTTTACCACCTTGCGAACCTGAAGAAACAACCATAGGAGACCCAAGGCAAGGCTGTATGAGATACAATCACACAGAAAAAGAAGCACACATCATCCTACACTCACACACCTGATCTGCTTTCTCCTGGTCCACAGCAAGCTTCTCCATCAGAGCATTGACATCTATGGACTTCTGTTTCAGCACGGGCTCTAGAGCAGACAGGTCCACTTTCATCTTGTCCACCAGCTCATTGGTCTCCAGCAGCTTAGTGAGCCCATTTGCCACACGGTCTCGTTCCTGGTGGCGATATATAGGTTTACACAAGAGATCCATTTATCTTCTGACAAATCCTGGTTCTAGTCAAAGGGAGGCCTGAGTCCCATTCAGGGTAAGGGTACATCTTGGCTGAGATGATAGTAGGGTAACCCGATAGTCCAGGGCAGGGAGGACACTTTGAGCTAAGACAGGATTTGTAAACTACCATTTTAATTAAAAAGACCCGGATTTCACTCGAGTTCTTGTTGTATGCTGATTAGTCAGTCTCCTACAGTATAATCATGCATGTGTCACTAATGTTAATGTGAAACAGCTGGATGAGTCAAGGAAACAAACCAGTCAAAGCACAAAAAAACTGAACTATTTAGTCAAGAACAGGAGCCTTTCAGTCTTAAAGTAGTCTTTAAAACCTGAATTACCTCATAATGTCCCTCCTGACATGGATTATCTGGTCACCCTAGATGGACATAGACATACACACAGACACAGACACACACACACACACAAAGACCTGTATTCATGTCTTTGTGGGGACTTGTGCATTCATTACTATGTGCAAAACCTTCGTCCCAACAATGACACCCTTAACCCCAACCTTAGGCATAAGTAACCAAACAAAGTACAATTCTACTGGCATTTAAATTTTTTGTTTGTTGCAGTTACTGATTTTTATAAAACTGAATTCCCCTTTGTAGGGACTGAAAAAAATGGCTGTCACAACATCAAAATAACAGGATTTTATCACATTGATGGGATATTTGGTCCCAACAATGTGTCTGACCCCCCCCCCCCCCACCAGCCACACACACACACAAACACACACAATACAGACAATTCAGAGATGCCATTTAACCAACTGCATAACTTGGACTACTAGGGCCTGTTTCACTAAGCAGGATTTCTTGTCGGATTTAAGGTTCTCGGGGCTAATGTAAGTGGACGAAGATAAAGCCCATTTAGCCCAGGCAACCTTAAATCCAACAACTTATCCAGCTACGCAAGAAATCCAGCTTTGTGAAACAGGCCCCTGGAAACCAGTGGAAATTTATGCAACACAGGGTGATCATGAAAATCCACACACACAGCAAGAAGCAAGCAAGAATAAATGGGATGTTTCTGCTTCAGCATAGTGTGATGGTGCAGAAACATGTGCCCAGTCACCATGATAAGCTGCTGCCTCTTCTCCCCCAGCATAGACAGATAGAGGTTAATGAGCTCCAGGTAGGACGTAGGCGTGGTGTAGTAATGCCGCCGCAGCTCCGAGTAGAACCTCTCGGCCATCTCCGTCACACTGACGTGGATCTCCACGCACATCTCGCAGAAGCGGCCCTTCATCTCCTCGCTGCCGAGCTCAACGTTCTTGAAGAAGGTGTGGGACACAGAGAGGAGAGCCTCACGGGGCCACTGGACAGGAAGAGGTACGGAGGTGTGTGAGTGACGAGGAGTGGTCGGGCTTTTAGGCTAAAGCCAAAACCACAGAATGCAGAAAGGCTGCACTCTCTATAAACAAGGGTACAATGAAGAATATGAAGCTTTATGTCAAATATCATTTATATAGTCAACAATGTCATCATCCATCTTCTTCTGTACCAGCTTGTCCTATTCAGGGGTGGTAGGTGGGGGTTCAAAGTCTATGGGTATAAGATAGGTAACAACCCAGGATGGGGTACCAACCCATTGCAGGGCACACAGTTGATTCTCACTCACACATGCACACAGACACCGACACAGACACACACATGCAAACTCCACACACATGGAACCACAGCAGAAACTTAAACCCTGGTCCCAGAGCTGTGAGGCAACAGTGCTAACCACTGTGTCAACCATCATTATCATCGTCATCGTCATCATCCTCATCACCACGACCACCACCACTACACGTATTATTATTGTTTTTGTTGTTTCTGTAACAGACCAAGCCTAGATCCACTAATAAAGAGCATCTAAAGGGAGCAGACAGAACCATGTTACCCCAGAACAAAGGAGGGCTACTGCCAAATAGAGGACAGGATCCGCTTAATAATGAGCTTCGGCTTCAGCCAAGCCATGACATCCATCAAGTTCACTCGCTCCCTCTCACTCCCCGCCTACTCCGCATGGCTTAATTGGCCAGCTGACATGAGCCTCTAATTAAGATTGGTTATTCTCCCAGTCCTTCCCATCTTCCGAGCAGCTTGTGAACGTTACTTGTATACTGGTAAGTATGTTAATGTACAGTCGAAAAGAGAGGAGGAGAGACATAATGTAAAGAGACAGAGCCTGAAATCACTGCCTTAATTTCCTTAACTAGAAGGATGACATAAATTACTTAATTCACAGAGAGCCACAACAAACTACACTATGAGACGGGACAATAGATTTAAGGATTGACAAAGGAGGATCTAAGAATGGATTAGCATAGCTGGCGATGCTCTCTGACCTGGACAAACCAGTCGATGGTGCAGCAGTTGACTAGAGAAGGAAACATGCGGCAACGAGACCTGAAGGCATCGCCAACAGGGCTCATGCACAGCACGATGTGCAGCTTCTCCCTCACGCGGGAGATGAAGAATTGGAACACCTGCACATTCACATAAAGGTCAAATGACGCAAGAGTATGAAAGCAAGACATTGTATCTATGTATAACAGTGTTTCCCAATCCAGTCCCTGGGGACCCACAGTCGGTCCATGGTTTTTTTCCCCCCAAACTCCTTGCTAGACAGTCCACATTTTTGCTCCCTTCCAGCTCGCGATAGAACTGTGGGTGCCGGAGGACTGGATTGAGAATACTGACTTATAGCATTATGGAAATATATTATATGACGGAGTCCCAGAGGAGCAGAATTCCCATGACCTGGCTCTAGCTGTTTCCATGCAAAACCACAACCATGATGATACTGTAACATCACCTCGTCCCTGTTGCCCTCAGAGATTCCAGCTTCCTTGGCTTTTGGGCGTGTGGTGGCCAACACCTGCTCCAGCTCGTCCTTTTCGAACAGGCTGGGCACCTCTCCTGAGTTCAGCATGTTGTTGATGTCCTCCAGGAACTCCTCCACAACAATCTGACACAGAGCAACACTAGGTATAGCATCACCAAAACTGATTTAATTTAGGTGTATTTCAAGGTACAATTTGGCATCAGTGGCTGTATGAGAGCTGTTATAAATTAGACTGCATTAAACAACAGATGTTGTATGAATATGTAATCAAACCAAGACATGTAAAACATAAGCAAGATCATACAAGCCATTTTGAGCTTTATAATTACCAATCACAAATAAAATGGTAATGTCTTTGGATAACTCTTTTTCCTTCCTGATTCATGATGTGTCAATGTCTGGTCTGGATGCTACTGGTAAGCATTGATGTTATGGAGATGCAAAGATTGGGCTTGTGGAAGTTTTGCTTACACAAAAATGTTCTGAAGGGAGAGCCTCAGTTTGCTAATCCTAATTCGGGGCTTTAGGGTGAAACAACAGGCTGTTGGAAAGTAGGAAATACGCTACTAAAGCAAGCTAAACTGTGGTTTCCCATAATAGGGGGGCCCAGAACTATCATAAAACACATTTTGATGCCTGAAAATGCCATACTTTTTCTAACCCTAACCTGGGGCTTTTGGGTGAAACCTGGTCAGGGGTATGATGTTAATCTGCATCTGGCCCTGCAAGCGGTCCTCCAACTTGCAGGGAAACAATTTTTGGGGTTTGGTGGCAGGATTGGCACTCCAGTCAACGTAAAACAACTCACAACCGCTTGATTTAAACAGGCACGATACCCTTCTGCTCACTGTGGGAGTAGCTCTGCTGCAGCCGCCCGCAGGAAGGCTGCACACACCATGAAGGGGGTGGGGGAAAACTTTCGGGAGCCTCATCCCTGGACGAGTCGAAACCGTCAGGGAGCTAATAGGGTCAGGCCTGTTGGGGGTCGGGGCTGGTGTGGTGCTGAGGCGGCGCCTGCTGCATGGTGCCACTTAGGTCCCGGTTTGAGGTGACCCATCCGGGTAGGTATGTGGAACATCTTCTCTCTCCGGCAAGATGCTCTGCTGTCAGGGGAGCTTCGTAAACTCCGCGTTTCGGTGGCAGCACTCTCTGAGGTACACAGACCGGGGAGTGGCCAAATCTCTGTAGGTGTGTATACCTACTTCTGGTCTGGTAAGTCTGATGGCTGTCATACTCAGGGAGTAGCTCCTCCCGATGGTGTCTGATGTCACTCCTTTCAACGAGTGTATAATGAGACTCAGGCTAAGGCACTCCTTGGGTGTCTTGTTTGTCGTCTCAGTGTATGCTCCGACAATGGTAAGTGATGTCTAATTGGGGAAGACATTTTAACTTCGCTTGGTGGTTGAAGGGTGCCCACGAGGTGACACTCCTCTAGTCATGGGTGCCTTCAATGTGACCACTGGCACTGACAGGGCTGGCTCTGAGGATTGTGTTGGTCACCATGGGTCTGGAGAAGGGTGAAAGTGGCTCCATGCTCCTTGACTATGCGAAAGGTCACGGGCTGCGAGTCGCTGGATCCTTGTTCCAATGCCCTGAGCCGCATCATTGGACTGGTGGTGTGGCGAAGGAGATATTTGTGGGCAGACGATGGAGGCTCCTGCAGAACTGGAGGGTCTACAAAAGTGCCCAGTTTGTGAATTCTGACTACAGACTTGTTGTTGTGAGAAACTTGCAGACTTGGGTGCGACTGCTGTGATGTGGGAGACCTTCCGTGATAAGATCCTGAAGGTTTACTCTCCCTGGATTGCTACCTCATCGTGGTGGAGGGGTCTGCGTGCCTCACAGAATCAGGGGGCTATGTTGTCGGGGGCAATAGCCCCAGGTAGGATCTCCCAAGGCAAATAGGTCCTAGGTGAGGGGCCAGACGAAGAGCAATCCAAAAGAAATGATGAAAAACAACCACTGCAAGGTCTCGTTTTCCTCGCCTGGACTAGGGTCACCGAGGCCCCACTCTGGAGCCAGGCCTGGGGGAGGGGCCCGTTGGTGAGCGCCTGGTGGCCCGGCTGGGCCCAGCCGAAAGAGTTACGTGGGACTGTCCCCAGGTGGGCCCTCCACCGCAAGGGGAATGTTAGGGGCTTGGTGCTATGTGGATCAGGTGGCAGCCAAGGGAGGCCCTGGCGGACCAATCCCTGGCTGACAAAACTGGCTTTTGGAATATGGATTGTCACCTCTTTCATGGGAAAGGAGCCTGAGCTTGTGCGTGAGGTTGAGAGATACTGGCTAGATATAGTCGGGCTCACCTGAACACATAGCGTGGGTTCTGGAACCAATCTCCTGGAGAGGGGTTGGATGCTCTTTTCTTCTGGAGTTGTGGCGGGTGAGCGACACCAGGCTGGGGTGGGGCTACTGGTGGCCTCACAGCTCAGTGCGTTAACATCAGAGTTTACCCCAGTGAACAAGAGGGCTGTCTCCCTGCACCTTTGCGCTTATGCACCGAATGACAGTTCGGAGTACTCATCCTTCTTGGACTCTAATTCTATTGTTTTGCTGGGGGACTTCAACGCTCACGTGGGCAACGACAGTGTGGCTAGGAGGGGAGTGATTGGGAGGAACGGACTCCCTGATCTGAACCCAAGTGGTGTTGTGTTGTTGGACTTCTGTGCAACGGATGGTTTGTCCATAACAAACACCATGTTCGAGCATAAGGGTGTCCATAAGTGGGCATGGTACTAACATGCCCGGGGCTACAGGTTGATGATCGATTTTATAATCGTATCATCTGATCTGCGGTCTTTTGTCTTCGACACTCAGGTGAAGAGAGGGGCAGAGCTGTGAACTGATCACCACCTGGTAGTGAGCTGGCTCAGGTGGCAGGGGAGGAGGCTGGTCAGACCTGGCAGGCCCAAGCGCATAGTGAGGTTCTGCTGGGAATGTCTGGCAGTGGCTCCTGTATGCCAGATCTTCAACTCGCACCTCCGGCAGAACTCCAACTGCATACTGGGGGAGGTTGGGGACATTGAGTCTAAATGGACACTGTTCCAGACCTCCATTGTATGGAGCTGTGGCTGCAGGGTGGACACCAGAGGTGAGGGGAGCTGTCAAGCTGAAGAAGGAGGCCTGCTGGGAATTATCAGCCTGGGGGTCTCCGGAGGCAGCTGACAGGTCCCGGCAAGCCAGACGGAAGGTGGCTCGAGCAGTTGTAGAGGCAAAAACCTGGGTACGTGAGTAGTTTGGTGAGGCCATGGAAAGTGATTTTTGGTCGGCCTCAAAAAGTTTTGGAAATCCATCATGAATATCAGGAAGGGAAAGCAGCTTCTGGTTCCTACTGTTTACAGTGGGGTGGGGGTGCTTCGGGGGTATGGGGTTCGGGGCCCACTACTGCGAGCAATTCGGTCCCTGTATGAACGTAGCAGAAGCTTGGTCCACATTGCCGGTAATAAGTCAGATGTGTTCCCAGTGTGTGTTAGGCTCCGCCAGGGCTGCCCTTTGTCACCAGTCCTGTTTACAATATTTATGGACAGGATTTATAGGCGCAGCCAGGATGTTGAGGGTGTCCGGTTTGGTGGCCTAAGGTTTGCATCGTTGCTTTTTGCGGATGACGTGGTCCTGTTGGCTTCATCTGCTGGGGACTTCCAGCGTGTTCTGGGGAGGTTCACAGCCGAGTGCGAAGCGGCAGGGATGAGGATTAGCACCTCCTAGACCATGGTTCTCAGCCGGAAACGGGTGGATTGCTCTCTTCAGGTCAGGGTGGAGGTACTGCCTCAAGTGGAGGAGTTCTCGGCATCTCGTTCATGACTGAGGGTAGACGAGATTGAGAGCTGGGCAGTTGGATCGGAGTAGCATCTGCAGTTCGGCAGGCGCTTACCCGGTTTGTTGTGGCTAAGAAAGAATTGAGCCGGAAAGCAGAGCTCTCGATCTATTGGTCCATCTTCGTCCCTACCCTCACCTATGGTCATGAGCTATGGATGGTGACCGAAAGAATGAGATCGTGGATACAGGCGGCTGAAATGAGGTTTTTCCTCAGGGTGTCTAGGTTCTCCCTTAGAGATAGGGTGAGAAGTTTAGATATCCACGAGTGTCTCAGAGTAGAACCGCTGCTTCTCCATGTCGAAAGGAGCCAGTTGAGGTTGTTTGGACATCTGGTGCGGATGCCTCCTGGGTGGCTACCTGGAGAGGTTTTCCGTGCATGTCCTACAGGGAGGAGGCCCCGGGGCAGACCCAGGACGCGCTGGAGGGATTATATCTCTCGGTTAGCCTGGGAACGGCTCGGCATCCCCCCCGAAGTGCTGGTAGAGGTGGCTGGGGAGAGGGACGTCTGGGTATCTCTCCCGAAGTTGCTACCCCCGCAACCCGACCCCCGGACAAGCGGATGGTAATGGATGGTTGCCGAGGGTTGTGTTGGTGTTGCCAGTGTTCCCGGAAGGAGGTGTTTCATCTCAAAGGGCACTCTGGATATTACCGAGAGGAGTCGCAGCGCACAATTTAGTGGCAACTAGTCTGTACTGGGAACTGAGGAGGATGGCTGTGAGGGCTCTGAGGGCAGATAAAGAGGCATTTGTTAAATGAATCTGTGAGCAGGTGACACACCATCTGTGGTCTGGTGACTCACATCCTGCTTACAGAGGACTCAAAGCATTACAAACATCTGAATCTGTTCCTCGGAGACTTGCAGTCAGGGCGGGTGATGGAACGGTCCTTACGGATGACACTGCAATTGTGACCCGCTGGGCCGGCTACTTTGAGCACTTGTTTAAAGCTGATCCTCCAGCTACGATGTTTGATATCTCTGGACCCACGATTCTCGAAGCTGATCCTCCGATCAGCTGTGAACCACTCAATCTCACCGAGATTGCATGGGTGGAGAATCAGTTGTAGGTAGGGAAGGCCGCAGGGATCTGTGGTATCCAGGGTGAACTTCTCCAGGCTGGGGGTAAGGCTGTCCTCCTGGCAGTGCAGGCAATCTTTTCTTCCATTTAGGAGTCAGGCGTCATCCCTACTGACTGGAAAACGGGACTTGTAGTCCCTATCTGGAAAGGGAAGGGTGATTGCCTAGATAGTGCGAACTACAGGGGGATCACACTGCTTTCAGTGGCGGGTAAGGTCCTTGCTAGGGTCATCCTTAACAGGATCCATGATCACTTGCTTGCCTGTTAGCGACCGGAGCAGTCTGGTTTTACGCCTAAGAAGTCTACCATCGACTGTATCCTGGCATTGTGGGTTCTCATCAAGTGCAGAGGTTCTTTGCAGCCTTTGCTGATTTTCTTAAAGCATTCGGCTCAGTTGATCGAGTTGCCCTATGGGACATCCTGAGACTTTGTGGGATCCCCCGAAGTTGCTGGACATCATGACCGGCTTGTATACTGGTACTGTGAGTGCTATGCAGAGTGGAGGGAGAACGTCTGTGTTCTTCCCAGTTGATTCCGGGGTTCACCAGGGGTGTGTTCCTGCTCCTACTTTGTTTGATGCTTATATAAACTGGGTGTTAGGCAGGGTCGTGGGGTCCAGCAGCTGTGGGGTGTCCGTTGGTAAAGAAAGATTTACTGATCTTGACTTTGCCGATGATGCTGTGATCTTAGCAGAGTCAATGGAGACTCTGATAGGAGCTCTTGAGAGATTAGAACCCTAGCCTCAGTTTGCTAAGCCTAATTTGGGGCCTTAGAATGAACCAACAATTCGTTGGAAAGTAGGAAATATGCTACTAAAGCATGCTAAACTGTGGCTTCCCATCATATGGGGACCCAGTACTATCATAAAAACACATTTTGATGCCTGAAAATGCCATCTGATTGGTTGGTCCCACCTCCTCTAGTTACTTGGACCCACCACCTATAAAATTGTTCTTGTAAAGCTCACTGGCCCTGCATGCCTTGCTGTCTGTCACACCTGTGTGTCAGTGAAGAGGAACACCGCGTCCTTGCCCTCCACGCCCACGAGCTTGTAGAGCTGCCGCAGGTCTTCGTGGAAGGCATCGTAGCCATAGCCGCGACTGAGCTCGATCTGGAAGCAGCGATAGCCACACATGTGGGCCGCTAGCCGCGTTAGCGACTGCTTTCCTGTGCCCCCTACACCCACCAGCAAGGCATTTCCACGCTCCTGACGGATCATTCGGGCAATCCTGCGGACAAAACAGCACATTATTTATAATGTAACTACTCATTATATATTTTGCGCCTTTATCTTTTTTGGTTATGGAGCGCCTGACATAACCTTGAGACATGCTCGATGGCATCTTGGAAGAAGACCAGCTTCGTTTCCTTAGAGTTTGTCATGTTGTAGTCATCTAAGTAATCCTGTAGAACCGACCGGATCTTCTCGATGTCAGTCAGGTCCTCATACAAGCGGTCTGCCTTATCTGCACCAACCTAAAAATTATACGCAAAACAACAAAAATCAATCTTCCAGCTTAACTAGTGCAGTTTACATAATTAAATAATTATAAAGCCCTTCAGTATGGCATTGCCTGGCACAGATTACCTTGATGAAATCTCCAAATATTATTGGTTTGTCTGTCAAGTAGCTGGGTTCCAGGTTGAATTCAAAATACTTGCCTAGTTAAAAAATGCCAGTTTAATAATTAAAAATATGCAAGCATAGGAAAAATTATAAATTGAAAACTATAATAAATGTTTCAAAAATTGTACAGGCCAGACACTGTTTATTAAATATTAAAACAGATAATTTTGTAGCTCAGAATATCTAAAACCATCAATCAATGGACAACATCAGTACCATAGCTGCGAAATCAAGCTTTGTATACTAAGACTTACTGGCCATCTCAGAGAGCATGGTGTTGAAGTAGGCCTTGTCTTCATTATTGATAAGGCGGTCGTGGAACACCCTCTGACACTCATGGCAGAAAAGGCGGAAGATCTGGTTTTGGTCCTGCACCGTGCTTGGTTGGCACTGCAGCATTCCTGGAGGCAGAGTAGGCAAGGGGCTTCACTAACAGAAGGACTACGCTACCGTGGGCAAAGAGTCTGATTTCAGCTGTGCTAACCCAGCCAACAGGAAGTGCATATCTACTAGGAAAGCTGGGTGGCTGATGGAAGAGGTGTTGGTGTGGCTGGCAGGGTAGCCCATCCTGTGCTATGTGTGGATCCCAATGGCCCAGTGCAGTGACGGGGGCACTCTGTTGTAAAAATGGTACTGATGAGACATAAAACTGCGTTTCTGACTGTCCAAGGTCATAAAAGATCACTGGGCATCTTTTGAAGGAGGAGTGGTACCCTGATGCCCTGGCTAAAATTGCCCACTGTGGCTCTTTCAAATCTGGCCTCCTAATCATCCCCTATGTCTAATTGTTGAATTCTCTCCTACCACTATACCACCTTAGCTACTGTATGGTGAGCGTACTCTTGTGAAGTGGCTGGCATCGCATCGTCCAGCTGGGTAGTACACAGTGGAGGTGGTTAAAATAGATCCCCTTTGGTTCTGTGAAGCACTTTGGGTGTCTTGAAAAGTGATATATACAGTCATGTGAAACAATTAGGACACTCCATTAAATATTTAATTCTTTATTAAGAAACATCAACGCATCAGTATTAAATCTTCTTTCAAATTACATCTGTGGATAAAGGTGACGTAATTGCATCATCTATCCAAAAGCAAGACATAAATTCACTTATTCAGAAAAATAAATTAAATAAGATGCTAATTTACACTAAGGAAAAAGTTAGGAAACCCTCACATTCATCACTATTTAAAATTCCTATAATTAGATTCAGGTGCACCATACCAGGTGAAAACGATTAGAACATCGTTACAGAGCTTTTTGGTGGAGCCTGTCCTATTTAAACCACAGACATTCAGTTTCGTTTGCTCTTGATTGTTGAAATGAGTGATATCATCAGGGTGAAATCCAAAGAGCTCTCTGAGGGCTTTAGAAAGAAGCTTATGATGCATATGAGTATGGAAAGGATATAAAAAGATCTCAAAAGAGTTTGGAAACAGCCATTCCACTGTCTGGAAAATAATTTACAAGTGGAGAACATTTAAAACAACTGCATAGCAAGTTCAACCCGAGAGCCGACCACAAGATGCTGAAAGAAGTCTTCAAAAATCCTAAAATTTGCTGCAGCAGAACCTGGTCAGCTCACCATAATAGAATCCACTATGAATTCTTCATCATATCAGAGGGTGCTTGAGGACAATGTGAAAACATCTGTCCAGAAATTGAAGGTGAAGAGGGGGTGGACCATGCAAATGACAATGACCAAAAGCATTCCAGTACATCTACCAAGGAATGGCTAACAAGACAGAAATGGAGAGTTCTGGAATGGTCAAGTCAAAGCTGGATCTGAATCCTATTTGAGATGCTGTGGGGTGATTTGAAGCAGAAGTATGACACCCTTCAAACATCACACAGCTTAAGGAATTCTGCATTGGAGAGTGGGGAAGACTTCCTGCCAGCCGATGTCGAAGATTGATAGATGGTTATAGGAAACGTCTCACTGAGGTTATTTCCGCCAAAGGGGGAATATTAGTTATTAGGGCACAGGGTGTCCTAACTTTTTCCTCAGTAGGAATTGGCATCTTAGTTAATTTCCTTTGTTAAATAAGTGAATTTTGTTTCTTGTTTTTGCATAGATGATCCAATTACATCACCTTTATCAACCGAAATAATTAGAAAGGAGATTTAATACTGATATTTCTATATTTCTTAATAAAGAATTAAATATTTAATGGGGTGTCATATTTTTTTGCACATGACTGTAAATGTAACATTCATACTAGGAATTGCAGTTGGGGTCATTACAGCATCTCCCAATGAGACCCTTTGCATGCATTACACTTTGCGCTAGTCCGCAGCATGCACTTGGCTCTGATGAATGGTAGCGGAGGAGCTAGACAGAAATGACTCTGCATGCTTTCTAAGTCCATACCCTGCACGCATTTGGAAAGGTCCCGGAGATTGAAGACGTAGTGGGATTTGGCAGGGGTGGGCAGCAGGTCCACACTCATGCGGTTGTAGATCTCCACAGCGGCGTCCACGACGTTGCTGGCCATCTGCTTCACCGCCAAGGGGAACTCCATCAGGAACTCACTGAGGATGGTCTGGAAGGGAAGCCGTGCATCAAAGGGGCAGTGTGCAATGCCACGGTCAGGCTTTATTACCTCTCGGGGGAATGTATCATCAAAAAAACAGCTTTCCCTGAGGAAGGTGGACATTTACAGGACGGCTATAAAATTACCCAGAGCTTCGTAGGTATTACAAAATATCACAGACGAAATATGAATGAACGAATTTAGGGATTTTCGGGTTTAGGTGACGGACAAGATTTATAGGTGGAATACTGCTTTCAAGAAAACATGGTAATTTCACGGTAATGCAATGAATGGTAATAATGAAAGGTCATTTCCAAGGAATGATGACACCTTCGTGCCTTTGCTCTCTGTCCCATTTTTATGCCTCTGTGCCGAGAGTGAGTCTCTTATTGTAGACTTTTTGCAAAGTCGTATCTGAGGCTTATCTGAGGAACAGACACAGGCTGCACCCCGGGCGACCAAATCCGCTGGCTGGTGTCCCTGAGTCCTGGGGGGTCATTTCTGTCATCTCAGTCGTGCTGATGCATGGGCTAACCGGGCTGCAGCCCAGGGGCCTGAGGTTTTTTTCTGCTCATTATTAGTGTTTTTACATTGTAGGTAGGGCCCCAACCACAGGTGTATTTAGGTATAGGGGACATGGCTAGCCACCCAGGGCGCCCCCCCCAGAAAAAATCCGGTTGTGACATTTGGCCAATTGGTTTTCTATCACTCATTTACATGTCAGGCCAATGATATCATGTCACCGTGTCGGTCACTCAACGTTGTTGGAGTGGGTGGCCTGATTCCAGTTTGTAAGTAATGGAAGCCGACCAATCAGAAGTACGAGATGGGGAGGGGGTGGGGGTTAGCTGATCTCAGGTTGCCGCATTGGACAGCCAAGGTGGGGGAAGCGGAGGAATCTATCGAATAGCGCACCTCTGAATTAGTACTGCACTATTTTTTTTTTTGTCGGGGGGGGGGGGGAAAGTCAACCAGGGCACCATACAAGCTAGAAACACCACTGGCCCCAACAATGGCCCCACGCCCAAAAAAAATTTTTGGTTGCTGGGATGGGAGGTTCGGTACCTTGAAGATGTGCCTGAGGCTGTGCTCTGACGCCGGGGGGAGGCACAGCATGCTGAAGTGGCGGGTAAAGCGGGGGCTCACTGGGTTACGCCCCCCGCCAGGTGGAGCGCAAGCTGCGGCGATAATCACATCCTGTGGGGGGGGCGGGAAGGCAGAAGAGGCACCTCAAATTACAACCTCGTTATTTGGTCCTGTCAGTAACGTAATAATATAGTTCATTCATTATATCTTCAGCTCAGGCCCGATTACATTATGATCACGGTCTCTGTGATCACAGTCATGAGCACAGTGCATGTGTCTTTTGTTTGGTGGTTGTCTTGTTTTGTGGTGCGAAAGCAAATATGTCTTAAATGAGAATCTCACTGATGACACTTCAAAGAGATGACACTGAATTACATATTCAAGAATGGGAAATATTGCATCAAACATGAATGCATTTTTGCAAATTAATATCTGCACATACAAAAATATAGTCAGATAAGAAATTAGTCATCCACCAGCGGAAGAAAGACTGAGGAAAATAGTAGCAATAATAATGTAATAATAGTCAGTAGAATGCATGAGCTGATCAGCTTAGTCTTTAACCTAACATCAAGTGGGAATGCAGCACTCAGAGGAGATCACCCATACAGCTATAACAGGGATTTACCTGTATGTCCTTCCAGAAGAACTTCTCACGATCATAGAAGCCCTGGAAGTCCTGCAACTGCCGCAGCAGTTCGATGGGAGGCTGTGATCCGTAGGTGTCCAGCTTTGGCATGTTGAGGTCATCCACAAATATGACCACTTTCTTATTGGTTGGAGCACCTTTGATGTCACAATTACATAGCCACTCATGGGAGAGATCAAACAAAACACACATTTCCATAGAAAACACTCCAGTAATATTCAGCCCGAATTATTAAATGCATATCATATATGACAGAAATGCAGATGTCACTTCGCTTTACGGCAGTTCGACTAATTATATTTCGACTTTACGTTGGTGTGATGACAATGCACATTCAGTAGTCAGCTTTGAATTTTGATCTGTTCCTAGTTGTCGTAACATTTTCTACTAATGCTGGGCGATGGCAGAGTCCAACCAGCTACGCTTCCAGTCTCTGTAGTGACTGCAAGTGTAAACATCTCATGCTGTGTTTAACAATGTATCCTATAGTGTTTTTTTTTTTCTGTGCTTAACCAAATAGACTTGTATTCATTTATTTATTTTTCAATCATTGGTATTCAGTTAGCTACAGTAATTATTTATTTAATTATTCAGTGACAGTAGTTATTTACTTTATCATATTTATTTATCATATCATATTCATATTGGACATGATATTTTCCACTCCATTGGTACATAACCCAAATGAAATTCAGGGAGAACCTGTATGCTTAGAAGGCCCTCACCGAGCACATTCTTCCTCCTCTTCTCCAGTTTGGACTCAATAATTTCCTGTGTCCGTGCAGATGAGGTCTGGGCAGAGAAGCTGATGTAGACAGGGATGTAGCCTGCGGTTTCTTGGATGCTGTTCAGCAGGCCACGTGCAACCACAGACTGTAATAGGAAAGGTAATGATACCGCGGGGATCTGCTCTGGAAAGAATCTTCTCAAAAGTTGAATGAAAGCACAATGTACACTAGTGGCCATAATTGTGGAAACAACTAGCATTTTTAGCGTTACACTTACTGCACAAATTACTACACAAATATTGGCGGTAATGTTTATAAACAATCAAAGAATATCATACATCATACATTGGATGATTAAATAAGTAACTGGACCAAAAGTTGAATAAAGTTCTGCAGTTTCTAATAATTGGAAGTGTTTCCACAGTTTTGCCTACTTGTGTAGCTATTCTAAAACGCAAGGTAGCTATTCAACTTTAACTGCAGGACTTCAAAACTTCTTAGAATCCAGATTCATCGTTACATATCAAGAGTTTATTTATTATTTATTGAGTTTTCTTTCTTGAAAACTGACTGGAATCAGAAGAGACGCAGCTGGATCTCAAGGCCCTACCTTCCCCACGCCAGTGGTACCAGTAAACAGAACTGAGTGGCGCACTGACAGAAGCTTCTCCATGAGATACCCATAGCGCACTGTGTCCACGGTGGGCACCAGCATCTCAAAGAAAGGGGTCTCTCTGTCGTACTTAAAGGCGGGGATGACGGATCCCCACGGTTCCAGCCGCATGTGGACAGAGTCCATGTACATGCTCCACAAGTCCCCTGTGTTGGGCAGCTGGAGAGGCAGGGGGACACAGTCAACGTGGCCGAACGCGGGATGCTGCAGGAAAGACTTCAAGGAAAGTAAACTGACCACCAGCCCAGAATTCTGTGCTTAATACGTGGAGCTAAAACGTACTGAATAAAATGAAATGGCTGCTCATCCTGCCGCACTGCTTAAACAACGCGAGGTAGTAACAATTTAGATGATCCGTGTCCATAATGTGTCTTTTGGTTCTGGGATGAAACCAGGGCTATCCAAAGCAGATCCTTACAAATCACAAACATACCTAGAGCTAGGGGACGAGCTCAAACCCACAGCCTTGGAGTGGTGAGGTCACAGCGCAACCTGCTGGCCACCAAACATCACAACATGAAAATAAAGGGGCAGCATGTGACTCAGTGGGCTGAGCCTTTGTGCCTGTAATCATAAGGTCGCCAGTTCAAACCCAGCCTCAGTCCGAGGGTCCTTGAGTAAGGCCCTTAACCCCCAGCTCCCTGGGCACCACAACAGGTGGCTGCCCTTCACAGCCAGCTCACAATCAATTTGGGGGAGGCGTAAAGAGAACTTCCCCACAGGGATCAATAAGGTATCACTAATTATTATTATTATTATTCATAAATGACTTCCACAATTAATGAGCACATTTAAGAGAGCAAGACAAACGCATGTATCTGTAAAACACCACCACAACTTATATTTCACCTTCTAGTCTTGTTTTGGAAAGGACAGCCAAAAATAGAAAACTTTCCAGTCTAAAAACTAGCTGCATAATCCCTGATTACACTGGACAGCAGGTGGAGATGAAGAAAAGATAAGTTATACCTGAGGGGGGGGGGAGCTGCAATAATAAGACAGAAAAAGGGGTAAAAAGGTCAAATGTGTGTGGTGGAGCAGCACTTTATAAGCTGTTAATGATTGTAACGTGTAATTGTAACGTGCATCTTTGTATCAATATTCTCAATGTAAATATAGAAGCTCAGCTGTTGACAGTTACATTGTCCATGAGCCAGTGGAAGATGAAGAGCTATAGGGCTGGTTCTGTTGATCAGTAACACTGATCACCAGCCAAGGGTCGATGCCGACCCCAGTCGGTGAACGGGAGCTGGCCCTTGGTATAATCACACTGTTAGACCTGCCAGGGTGCGAGGCTGATTTCTCTGCTGTTAGGATACCTGGGGAAGCAGTTCATTGTAACAGTGACAAATTATGAAGCCATTTCATTTAATGGGGCTGTGATTTTCCTATTTGCTTTATTCATTTTCATTTTTGCTTTACAGGTTTTATTAGCAAAGCGTTAAATTGATTTAATTGCAGCCCTTAAATGTACTTTATTATTATTATTATTATTATTATTATTATTATTATTATTATTTTATTATTAATAACAATAACACTACTACTAATGATGATGATGATAATAATAATAATAATAGTACATGCTTATGTGTGAAATTATGCTTTACAACTCCAACCAACAACAGAGGAATAATGAAGCAAGAAAAGCAAAAGATAATTAGCACACATTCATGTTCAAGTCTCATCTCTGTACATGCATGAGGGCACAGTAACAAACTCATTGATTAATATTTGTAAATCATGAAATGTTGCCTTCAGAAAACAACTTTTACTTGCCGTTTTTTATACCCTAACAGCACAACGTTGTCTTGAGGCAACAATTCTGTTTTACGGTCCAGAGGTCAGAGGTCACACAGATACTTATTAAAACATGATCTCCCAGCTCGAAAAAAAATTATTTATTTTTTTATCCTACAAATAAAAATGTGCACAGTAGATAGCTAATAATTTATGTAATACAAAATTTATCATATTTTAGAGTGCTTTTGTATTTGAACACTGGCAAAATGAAGCCTCGGAAATATTTTCTTCCATTAATCTTCAACTATAAGGCGTCGTTTGACACTCCAGGCTACAGGCACTGCTGCTTTACGTAGAGGTGTGGAACCATGTTGTTGGTGTGCATAGAGGTTCAGTCGAGCTCTGTCACTGTTTGCCATGGGGTTTCCCACAGGCGACGTCACAAAGAGCTTAAACGGGACGCCTGACACTAGGCTGAACCTGAAGGCACCTCACTCTTCACTCCACATCTCTTTCACAGAAATAGATGTGGTTCTTTCAGCAAAGCTACAATAATAAATACCTGTGTTTCTGGTCTTAACCTCTAGGGGGTGCTAATGAGTATTAAGAACCTTGCCTTGGCATCACTGTTGTCCTCAAACTGCTGCCTGACGAAGCGGTCAAACGCGTCCCAGTGGCTCTCTGTCAAGTTCCCTCCCACTGACCACAGATAGCAGAACACAAAGGTCTGGCACAGGACACTGTTCAACCTGTTTGGCTCCTATAACAAATTAAAAATGATTGGCTTAGGTTTACATTCTATATATAGATGGATTATGAATACGAACAAAATGCACAATGCACTCTTTGATGCCCACTGCCATCATACGTAGCCGCAAGGGCAAAAACATCGAGGTACTGCAGTTTTGTACAATTCTACATTATGATGCTAACAACTAGTGATCTAGCATGCTATGGATAATAAAACAGTCACACTTAGTAGAATAAGCCATCACGTACCATGTTGAATCGAGGTCCATCCCTGTTCAGCAACAGTGCCTCCAGCAGGCGGCAGAGGGTGGTCACCTTACTGATGTCCACCTGAGCCATAGCCTGGATACATCTCTTACTGACAAACTGCAGTCCCTTCTCCACATGCTGCTCAAACAGATCAAGCAGGTATCTCCTCATGGCTTCTGTTATCTGTGGGCAAAATGTACCGTAACTCTGGTAATTACAGTAAAAGTTAATTTTATTAAAATATACTTATGTTAGGGATAACAAGTACCTCCCTTTCCTACAACAGTGCATCACGAGCCTGGGGTATTTAGATTCCTGAATTGTTTTGCTCAGATGTTTTAACAATCAAGCTCAGAATTCCATACAGTCCTAGTTCAGGTCTGCATCTCCCAAACCCTTCATGGCACTACGATCATTGTGACATCAGAGGGGGCGGGGCGGGGCCACCTTGATGCCTGAAGATCCTAGCAAAGTCCCAGTATACAGCCATCCGTTTATCTTAATAGCTCATCCAGACTAATGTAGTAAAGATTAGGTCTTTTCTGTCATTAATGGAGAATACATGACCTTACTTTTTCGGGAAGACTTGTGATCCATGACTGCACATAGGGCATCCATTTCAGCTCATTAGGATCAATGTAGACCATCCCGCAGCGACTGACGGTGGCAGGTGAAGCCACAGCCAGGTCCTGGACCTGAGATGGAGTCAAACCAAGAAGGTAAGGATGACACATGGGCTGTTCCTCAGTACCAAGAATGCAAAGACCGTACTTGTGGTCTTGGCATGACTGGTCTTGCTAACTTGCCTCCCAAGAATCCTTGATATTTGGGGAGGGGCAAGAACGACATCTAGGGATTTTTACCATCCTTGTGTACTTGTGTTGTTAGCATTGGAACTGGTCGTCGGCAATGGAAGATGACGTAAAATAGGTACACGAGTACGGTCAAGCTGCCATTCTCATATCGTCACCCTTACCTCAAACATCATGTGGATGGACGGTGTGAGCTTGATCCTCTCACTATTGGCCAGGCACAGCATCTTGTTGTCGTCCAGCACGGTGTTCATGTTCTCGATCCAAAGGGCGTCCACTGGCCCATCGCTGACCACCCACTTGTGCTCGTCGCTGGGGTCGTTGGTGGCTGTCCGCACGGTTAGGGCCATCAGGCCATCACGCCACTCCAGAGTGAGTGGGTTGACCTCGCCGTACAGCTCTCCCATGCTCACCGACTTGGGATTCAGTACGTAAGTTTTGACGGGCAGGTAGAAGGGGTTCTTGTGCCCTCTGGAGTAGAGCGTCTCCAAGGCCTTGGCCAGGACGGTGTAGACGGTGGTCTTGCCACCACCCGCGGGCCCCACTAGCATGACACCATGACGTACAATCATGGTCTCGTACAGTTGGATGACCTTGTTTGTCATGCTGGGAAGGGGTTGCAGATGAAGCTGACCCAGGCAGTCTACGATGGTGGACTGAAGAACCCCATAGTCGTGGTCAGGGATGGTCACACCGGGAAACAGGTCTGAGAGGATGCCTCTGTGGAATTACGCAAGACGAAAGCTTTTCTAGACTCCATAGAAGCTTTTGTTTGCAATCATGGCTGTCATTGGTCTGACCAAATCCTGCATAACGATACAATAGACTCTCAATGCTTACCCAAAAAGCAATGCATCGTCTGTGAGGAACTTGGGAAGATTGGAGTCTCTGAGTGCTCTGATCAGGACCACATCTTCACTAAGGTGGGGATTTTCTCTCTTTAGGGACCTGGAAATTCAGAATAAAATGTACTTTTCAGGCTCTGGTTACTCCATTGATTACTCTTGAAAAAGAAACTCGGTTCCGCACACTTACATACACGCAGGGGTGGAAATTAAACTCGCCCACTTGTCTTAAATGAGTAAGTTGGATAAAGGGTGAGTACTACAAACACTAACTCAGTGGCTCATAAAAAATGTAGAGTTAATTTCTGTAGAGTTAATCTCTGCAGAGTAAATTTAGTATTTTCCCTAAACAGCTATTATTAACCCTGAGTAGCTGTATGTTGTTAAAGTCCAGGGTAAATAAATACCAGTTCATCCATAATTCAGCAAAGCATACTTCTTTTATTGCCTTGTGAGCAGGCCATAATAATGGCTTAGCTATAAATTTGGATTTATGGTTAGTATAAGAGCAAATTCACTGACACTGACTTTTGAGTGCCATGAGATATTCACCTGTGCTTGTAAATCAATCCCCCATAAATTAGTATGCACTGAAAAAAGAAATCTAAGCGTGAAACTGCAGGTATACTCCAAATCCATCACTAGTCATCACATTCACAATAGTCCTGAGTTTTTCTGACAGTGAAGTGCCAATACAAGGGAAGTCATTGTGGACTTGTGGGTCAGCCAGCTGTCATGACCTGAGGTTCGTCCCCTCACCCAGCCATGACGAGCACAGATTTGACGGCCCGCATGCCAAAGTCGTAGTGGTCCTGCTGAGAGAGCTGCTCGCTGCACAGTTTGTACATCTGGGTCATCTTTCGGGCCAGAGTCTTACTGGATTCAAAGCCTTCGGAATAGAGGATCACCTGTATGATGGGTAAAAAGGCCACATGGTGGTGAGATGTCTGATACACCTGGAGCAAAATCGAGAGTCCTCTGTCGTTGTAACAGAATGTGTTGCGTAGATGCGACATGTGCATGCTGGGACGACTGGCTGCCAGTGACCTCAGCGATCAGAGCGTAGTTGGGCACCATCATGGCTATTGGTCGGAAGAGAGCCTTCAGGTTGTCTGGCAGCTCCGTCCTGCCCGCGTAGCCGGGGTTCATGGTGATGAAGGCCGCACACGTCGTCACCAGCTTGATCTCCCGGCCCTCGAACATGAACCTGGACAGCTGGGTCATGACCCGTCGACAACCAGGGGCGGCGGGTTAGAACAGAGACCGAAAGATTTCTTTGAGGAAGCAAAAGTGCAGGTGTGACTCTATATCCAAAGTGTGACACGCTTCAGATGGAAGAAAGAAGATCTTCAGCTTGGAATTCAAAGGATTCAAACTTATTAAAACCACAGAAATTGGAATTGAGGATCGTGAACAGAATGAATCGTTAGGACTCAGTGTGTTGGGGTGAGGTGTGGATTTGGGGAAGCGTACTACCTTCGCCAGTTTGGCATTGCGGATGGCGATGAGCTGCTGGGCGATAACCGACAGGACCTCAACGTCAATCCGGTTAAACTCGTCGAAACAGCACCAGGCCCCCGACTGGGCCAAGCCGCTAAAGAATCGGCCCATCATCTGATTAAAGAGAGGACAGAAAACGAGTCTATTAACAAAAGGAGGGGTGTGAATGCAGATAAGCATGGTGTAATTAATTAAGTGTGATTTAAAGAAACAGTGGAATGCTGATTCACGGCAGCCAGAAATATGAAGACGGTTTCCATGGATTTATTAAAAAGAGGAATGGATTTTGTAATAAGACTGCAGTGAGGCACCGGATATCATTTCCATATGAATGTATCAGGCGAAATATAAAACCTGTCTGTCATCTTTGGTAACAAAAATGCCTTGATAGAGCTGCTATTCAGAATAAAGCTGGAAACAAGAATGGACTCAGGGAATCTGCCCTAAAAGATTATTCCCTGAAAAGGATTAAACCTCGAATGAAATCATTAAAGAGTAAAGTGAGTCACCACTGACTTTATTTTTAAAATGTAAAGTACTGAAGAACAGGACGACAGTAAAGAAAATAAAAATAAGCAATTGTATTAATAGGATTTTAAAATTCTCAATTTCTGATGCATTTTTTAATTATTAATGCACTTGGTAAAATATACTTCTTGGAATTAAATAATATGAGACTTAAATAAAATATCGTAGTGCATTATGTTTGTAATGTGCTATGAACCTTGCTTGTATGTGACTTTGGGGAAAATAAATAAATGTACTGTCAAAGTAATAGCAAACGCATTTTAAGATTCATAAAACACCACTTAGGTTATGCTGACACCTAGTGAGAGAGTCTGCAAAAACATGCATTTAGTGTTCAAGGAAGGACCCAATGGGAAAGCTGATGAAGAAAGAGGAACAAAGCATGTAACCAATCAAATGGGACAGGAAAGGTATACGGGTTAATTAAGGAGATGGTCCATGTAAACTGAGTCGCAGTATTGGGGTAAAGAATATGATGGACAAAGAGGTGAAAGGAGTTTGATGGGAGACTGGTGACGGAGGGAGGCACCTTGTAGTCCAGGCCGTCTGAGCAGTTGAACACAACACACTGAATGGCCAGGGCTTTGGCAAGATCCTTGGTGGTTTCTGTCTTGCCGGTCCCTGCTGGCCCGGCCGGGGCACCGCCCAGGTCCAGCTGCAGCGCCCCCATCAGGCAGAGGTAGCAACGGTCCTGAAATCGTCCAGCAGTTCAATTTGTTACATATCAACTCAAGCTTCTGTGTGGTCATTCAGTCAGTCTTATATTCAGATTTCTCTGCCATTGTGCTGCAGTGCCTTAGAGGATTCCTAAAAATACAGGTCCTGAAGCATAAAACAGGCTCACGCCTCACAGGTTAAGGTTCTATACCCCATAATACACCCACAAACTGTTATATCTTGTCTTGTTTATTTTGAGAGATTCAGATTTAGGGTTTGTCTGATCACCTTGTGCAATATCATTCACATAGGAATGTGTATAAAATACGTGGCTGTCATATTTCTGTATGAGGAAGGCTTACAGTGAGGGGTGTGATCACAAGCCGGGGGCAGGCGCCCAGGTACTCGTATCCGTAAATGTACTGTGACAGAGCCATCCTGGCCACACAGTGGTCTAGGTCGAGGTCCCAGTAATACCGGAGCTGCCTCTGCCACTGAAAGCTGCTGCTTGAACCAACCTGACGGGTGCAGACATGAAAGAAAGAGCACGTGCTTATCGCTCTGACGGTATGCCCATGCGGGTATTTCACCAGTCGCTCTGTCGTCCCGGATCGCGGCCAGGAGCCACCTTTTCCTTGACGAGGTCGGTGATGATGTCACGGGCATGCACGTCGATGGTGATGAGGGCGGTGATGATGTCCCGGTGCAGCTTGGGGAGGCTGCCACGCACCAGCGCGGCCAAATCATTCAGCCTCTGTACGATCAGGAGAAACGGCACTGATTTGCTGGGCGAGATCAAGGTGGGACTCAAGTAGGAACAGAACAGCAAATGAAGGGTGACCTTCAGCAAGCAGGGAAAGAGGCAGTACTGAATTATATGCATATACGTCACGGATATATAACTAAACATATTTCATTTATGTATTTGCTTTGTACCATACCTCAAAATTGACCTTTTCAAACTGTTGAAGAGCTTCAAAGTGGTCATGTTCCCCTTCTAAACAGCTGTCCAAGTCTCGACACCACATTAACTGGGAAACGGTCAGCACGACCTAGAAGACGGAACCCAAGCCTTGAGTGTCATGGTCAGAAATCGAAACTGACACCGTTGAAATTGCCTTAGTGGTGCTGTACCTGAGAGGGGTGACCTGCCACCGCCCACTCTGCCCTGGGCCTGCTCTGATAGTCTGCGATCGAGGCCTTGCTCAGACGCCTCAGGGACGAAAACATGGCTTCCTCTACCTTTCCCAGCCAGTCTTCTACATTCCCACGAGCCTTCAAACCTTTCCCAAGACCCACCTACATCAGAGGAAGAGGGAAACCAATTTGATCCACAAATTCAAATGGTTCAAGGCCACAACCGGAATAATGCCAGTGCCCAGCTTACGAACGAGACCACTTCCCCAAGCCTGCCTTTAAGTCAGATTTGTAGGAAAGCTACTACTACTACTACTACTACTAGTAGTAATAATAATTAATAATAATTGTTGTTGTTGTTGTTGTTATACAGTAATAATAAAAGTAACTACACACAGTACTGTATTGTACCTCGAGCAACAAACTGCTGAAGCCGTGTAATGTTTTCATGAGTGTTGCAAAGCAGTGCAGGTGTTCCTTATTATGACCATTTTATTTATCTCTGATTTTGTTGTGTAACAGGTTTTATGGCAGTCCCTTCATAAGCACAAGATGTTCTTAACCTGGGGACTAGCCCTAGTTTAAAAATACATTAAAATATAAATATAAAATATAAATTGGCAGCTATTGAAAAACCCAGCAAGCTCATTCTTGTTCGACGGTACACCGGCCATCAGATATGAGAGCGGCAGGACACGGCTTGTATCATTTCAGATTGAAGACCTGCAGCACTGACCTTCTCTCCCTCAGGAGAGACCATGGCCAGGATGTCATTGCTGAAGACCTTCTCTGCGTCTCCCTTGTCGGGGGCATCGGTGGATGGTGGGGATGCAAACTCCAGTCGAGCGATAGCGTCGAAACATTTCCGCAGGTGGGGCTGCACTGCCTGAGGGTTCCTGGTTTGTGCCAGGATTTCAAGCAGCTCGTCGTTTGACAGGAAGTAGAACCTGAACATAACATAACTAAAACCTGAACATAACTGACGACAACTCAATGTAACATACTGCCGGAATGATACGTATAAGAAACAATTTTATTCTTTTATGAATAAAGCGAGGTGATGCAATCTACGATTAAAGCCATCGACTGAATCCGACCTTTTATGAAATGGGTACTTAGACATTCCCAGTGTACTTAAGAACACTTCCCTTCCCTTATACAGACCCCTTTTCGCCTGACCTGGGGAAGATGACTCTCTTGGACTCCAGATATGCTTCTAGACATTTCTGAATCTGGTCCAGTAAAGCATTGTTGTTCTGGAACATCTCCAGCAGACCTGAAAACACACATCAAAATAAAAATAGAGAATGCTATCTTTATAAAAATGAGATCAGGCCAAGCACGGTTTAGACGGTTACATGGTTCCAGACCCCCAGACGGTCCATGTTTTTGCTCCTTCCCAACTCCTGTAGGGAGCGAAAATGCAGACTATCTGGGGGTCCCCAAGGACCAGGATGAGAAACACTGGTTTAGATTCTTTGCCATTTATATTTGTTTAAAAATAAAAATCATATCCTAAAGTTGAACTACAATTTTAAACAAACATGAATGAATCCATCCATCCATCCATCTTCTGTAACCATATATCTTATTCAGGGTTGCAGAGCCTATTCTGGCATCTACAGGTGCAAGGCGGGAAACAACCCAGGAGGGGGCGCCAACCCATCACAGGACACACAGCTATGGGCAATTCCACAACTCCAACTCACCTCAGCGTGTCTTTGGACTATGGGGGTAGGGGGGGAGCCAGAGTACCTGGAGGAAACCCCACAACCACACAGGGAGAACATGCAAACTCCACACCCATGGAACCCTGGTTCTAGAGGTGTAGGGTCCAGTGTTAACCACCCCATGTGAATTAACCAAAACATCTAAAAGTAAATGCTGTGGACAACATACTGAAATCCATTACATATAATGCATTTTGCCTGGACTTTGTGAGGCCTCAGATCTCTGACCATGGATCTGCTCTCTTCCTACCTGGCTGTGTAGCAGCACGCAGGGCCTTGGGCAGCTGGTTCACCCTCCTCATGATCTCCTTCCAGGACTTGTCTACTTGCAGGAACAGCTTAGCCTCAGCTGGCAGCTGCCTTTGGATATCTGGGGCACTGAAGATGCTCTCGAGATACAGCCAGTTTCTCTGACACGTCAGCCACTCGTCCTGTTTGTGCAACAGGGGGGAGGGGGGGTTGGGTGTTTACTGCACACTGTCAATCACAGCCTGGTTTCACCAATGAAAAACAGCTCGTAACTGTCAGTAGGCATGTAATTCACCCAATTCACGATTCAGATTCATTCTCAATACTGGATTCACGATTCAATTTTCCTATGATATTTTTGAAAAAAAAATTATTACCAAAATGTTTATTTCCCATTGTTTTTCAACATAAATATTCCTTTTGTTAAATAATAAACTTTTGTTTCATTTTCTTAATTAACAATAATTATTTACACAAATAATTGTAAAGGTTGTAGTAAAATATGGTACCCAGTAGGTAGATTGCAAACCAACATGGTATAAAAGAATCCAGTCATTAGTGCTAAGTTGTTGCACTTTCTGCTGACTAATCAATGCTTGGAAAAACTACATTACACATCCTAATAATTATTTGAGCTATTTCATAACGTTCCGGCCTCACCAGAGTCTGACTGAACAGGGCCAACTGTGTCTGCCATTCGTCCACCTTGGCCTTGATCGGGCCCACATAGCGAGAGGACACCACGGCCGCTAGATTGATGACGCTGTCGTCCAGCAGAACCTAAACACAGTGGACGTGAGAAGCGGTCTACGAGGCCGCTATGAGGGAGCTGTACAGAGGAGCAGCGGAGAGAACAGCTACAAGTGGCGTATGCAGGCAGGAAATGCGATTTCATGCCGACCCAGAAGAGAAAGGAGCCCGCTGTTATTTCCCAACCTGAATATCATCCGTCCCCCCAAGAATAAACACGTCTTTGGACTCCCGATGACAGAGCACCACGAACTCTGTGCCCTTCCAGCAGTCTTCCACCTGATATGGATGCGATGAATGGAAACACGTTAATATTAGAGTGAAACAGTAACATTTAATGCGAACAAACATAAAGGAGGGTGGCTTCTGACCAGGGGCCTGTATCACAAAGTCGGATTCTTTGCTTAGCTGGATAAGTCCATTTTAACTGAGGAACCGTAAATCTGACAAGTTATCCGGCTAAGCGAGAAATTCGACTTCGTGATACAGGTCCCAGGATACGAGGTTAGAAGATGGATGAAAATATGAAGAGAAACAAATTCATGAAACATCTAGAGGTGCATTGAATTTAAAAACAGTGAATACACACTATGAATGAATATGTCCGCACCTTTTTGAGAACCGTCTCTAGGGAAGCTTCACCTGAGGCTTGCCCTGACACCTGGAAATGATGTTTTATAAGTCAACCGACTTCTGCCTGTTGAACAGAGAGGGTTTACGATGCAAGCACAGCGCATTTCTGTCACCTCCTGGATCCTGGAGTCAAAGCCAAAGATCCCAAGGTCCTCCAAGATGGCCAGTGTGAGTGGCTCAGCGACTAAACTGGTGCCCACAATCTGCTCCAGCATGTCCCAGTGTCGTGCTTTGAGGTATGGGTTCCTCAGGTTAGTCACAACTGGGAGCTGAAAACAGGGGGGATGAGTTCATGTGAACCAATGGGTCCTCCACCTTTGTGTTATACAAACATTTTTGGGTAACTCTTTACATTAACTGCACCTTCATAATACAATCATTATGCATTCACAGAACATTCATAATTAACAAACATTATATATTAATAACAGACATTATACTTGTATCATTGTATAATGTTTCTATGAATGTATATTAAAGCTGTTAATGTATGTTGAGATGTTAAGATATACTTACACGCTGCTTATGAATGTTCTTTAAATGCATTATAAAGGCATTATGAAGGCGCAGTTAAAATAAAGCATTACCCATTTTTGTACAGTGTTTGAAGGACCATGACTTTAACATCATACATACCACTAAATCTGTATCAAAATCTGGACATAAGAGTTGAGTTTCCAAAACCTCACTATCACCCATAATTAATAATCACTGTGAAAGGGATACTCTCCTTTCATCAATCTTATAAAAGACGATGAGATCAGGTGAATTGGGGATGAAGAGGAAATCCCATGCAATTAAGGTGTTCTGCTAAGATGTCCTCAAATATACCTTTTCCCTCATGCTATCCACATGATCCTTCAGCCTGGACACCACATTATTGGGTGGGAGACCCTTCTCCAGTTGCATCACAATTTTGCTGTATTTTGTGACTTGAGCACTCAGCTCTTCAGAGTCCAATTCTTCAAACTTGCACTGGAGAGAACATGAGGAAAACAAATCAAGAAATAACCAGCGAGACACTGAAAAGGCGATATATCATACGGAACTGATCACCATTACTATTCTAGGTGCTGGACCAACCTAAATAAATAAACATTTCTTTGCAAAGAACTTCAAAGACACCTGAAAATACAACTTGTCCACCAGATATTTACACCTACAGTGTGTAGACTTCGTTCTGCTGCTCTTACTTCCATCCAGCGAGCTTGTAGGACCTCCCATTCCTCCAGGGATTCCCAAAGCAGCCTCCTCAACTTAACCTCTGTGCTCAGCTCCTCCAGAGCCTCGTATTTTGTAACCTCCACCTGCAAGAGAGTACCACCAACCCTGCTGCAGAGTCTGCCAATCCTTAAAATTGTAGGTGCAATGTGATCTGTCAGGTCAAAGTCAGTGATAAACAGGAAGTTATGTTTCACCTTGAAATTCTTCTGGTACTTATTATACTGGAAGGCTTGAGTTTGCAGATCCTCGATGGTTCTGTGAATCTCCTCCAGTAGCTCCTTCACCACTGACCTTTCAGCAGCAATGTCCAGTGTTTGCTGTTCCTGGAACAGTAAGTGGTGTGAATTAAAACTATAATATGAGCAAATATGCTACTTAATACCTTCCAATTCAATCTATTCGATCTGTTTAGTTCTATGGATGTAAAAATGTGCACATATCGCTGTAAAGTTTTGGCTCGTTCTATTTACACAAAAATGTTCAGAGGGCAGAATGAAAAGTGATTGGTTCTCTCTCTGAACCAATCAGATTGTACAGGAGGTGGGTCCAAGCAACTACAGGAGGCAGGACTAAGACATCTGATAGGTCTGTAGCCAACCAATCAGATGTCTT
>JAOYFF010000051.1:7112599-7127087 GCA_025773925.1 Cryptomyrus ogoouensis
GGGTCCAAGCAACTACAGGAGGCAGGACTAAGACATCTGATAGGTCTGTAGCCAACCAATCAGATGTCTTAGTCCTGCCTCCTGTAGTTGCTTGGACCCACCTCCTGTACAATCTGATTGGTTAACTCTCTGAGCCAGTCATTTTTCGTTCTGCCCTCAGAACATTTTTGTGTATGTAAAACTCCCACAAGCCAAAACGATAAGATAGGATTGGCATATACAGTTCTGCATAGAAGCATGTTTTAAGGTGGATATAAATCACCTGAGCCTGCTGCTTGAGCCTCCTGACCTCTCTGTTAAGGTCATCGCTGTCACGCTGCAGATGTTGACAGAACTTCTCAATGTTCACGTCTCTCTCGCCATCAGCCTTATCCATGGCATTACGCACGCTGGTGATGGAAGGTTTCAAGGTAGAGTACATAGCAAGGTCTTCAGGTGGAGTTGGCACAGAGTACTGCTCAATCAGTGTGTACATCTGGCAAACTGTCTCAGCCTCTGCATCCAACATGTCGATCTAATGGCGGGAAACAGCACATTAAAATTTCGACACTGAACATCTGTAACTCATACAATAAACAGAGGTGACAGTAATCCTCTAAGCTCACCCTCTCTTGAATCTCATCTAGGAATGTCAAGGATTCGACAAATTCAGCAGTTGATGTGGGCAGAAATTCCAACTTAAACTGTGCATCCTGGAGCTCAGCCATGATGGCGTCCATCTTATTCTTTGCCAAAATGGGTAACATGTCGTTGATGGCCTGGAAAAAGGAGATGGACTTATACACAGCGAACTTACACAGTGATACAAGCTAACCATGCTACAAGCTAAAATTTCCTGCATATATTCATACTCATATGGATACTCAAAGACGCAATAGGGGCAATTTTGTCTGAACAGTGTCCATCCAGGAATGCTTGTACTGTAAATGTATTATGACATCTTGCTCTTGTAAGGGTACTAATTTTTTAAAATATATTTCTCAATGTATACATAGACATAAGAAACACCCACGAAACTATAATGGTTGGCACTGAAGTGTGTGACTTGAGACGGGGCAGATGTGTGAAAACTGTACATCTTAAATATGTATACAACCCACCAGAGACTAAAACCATTTCTATTTCCAAAACTATTTGCAGCTACAAAGGAATAAATTCCTCTTTTCTGTTCTCTGATTCTTCACACACCACAAAAGTGCCATCCTGTCTGTGTTGCTTGAAGACTCTGAACTGCCTGCAGCCTGCGACTGCTGTTTATGCAAGCCACCCTAAATGGTTGGCGGAATTAAAGAAATCTCACTCTTAAGCTACAGTATTATAATGCAATAATGCATCAGATGCCATCTGTCTGTCTTTGTGATTATAGCATCTTACCTCTAAGCAACGCAGGGGAGACGGAATCAGCTTTGCCCGGAATTCGGTGGTATCCACAAGAAGGAGTCCCAGATATGTCTTCTGTTTAATGGCTAGAGCTTCCTTGTGCTGCTTGTGGTACTTATCTAGATTATCCCTGAAGAATTCTACTCCTGTGCCAGTAACATATTAGGAAGTATAACAGAACTATTTAGAAACTTAAAGGAATTATAGGCACATAAGCAAATGCTCGATGGATGGAAACGTTAAGTATCTTTTTCCATTTATGTATTTTCATACATATTTGGGGGGGAAACCCCCCACAAAATCGGTGGTAATACCATGGTCTTGCTTCTTGAGAATGTCTAGGTCCAAACCCATGTTGTCCTTGAAGAAGAGGCGGAATCGCTCCAAGGTGTGAGCGTACACGTTTGCTGCACTGAAGGAAAACTGCAGAGCTTGCTGGTAAGACGTGGGAATACAGAGATGCATACCATCAGCATCCTCCAGACAACAGCGCGAATTTATCAACCTGGATGACGGCCAACTGAGCCGAGCAGTAATCCAAAGTCATTACAGGCCGTCCCCAGATTACAAACGAGATCCGTTCCGTAAGTCTGTCTTTAAGTCAAATTTGTAGGTAGCAAAATAATACAATACATAATAATAATTAATGATTATGATAATTAATGAAGTATATACAGTAATAATAAAAGCACATACAGTACTGTATTGTAGCTAGAGAGACGAACTGCTGAAGTAGTGCAGTTTTTTTCGCAGGTTTCACAAAGTAGTGCGTGTGTTTATTATGAATCGTCGTATTTCACAGGTTTTTTGTCTGTTCATGAGTACAAGTCGTCCATAAGTTGGACGTTTTTAACCCGGGGACTAAATAATGAGTAATTAAGATTATGGTTAGTTATTGCAACTATACCATAAAATACTACGCTACAGTATACAATGACGATATCTTTGATGACAAGGCCTTGCACTAACATTCATTAGAACATAAGCCCATTGTACCAACAATTCTCACAGTCCTAACGGTCACCTTTATGTTCTCGATGAGAGTCTGCAGAAGATTCTCATCCCTGAACATCATCTCCAAACTGTGCTCGGATATCTCATCCACCTCCTGTAACATCATGGTGTCAGTGAGGTGATTCTAAAATCACAGCATCCCGAAGCAACACTCAATACGCAATAGACTAATGAAACAACTGAATGAAAATGGCAGCACAAGCGCACGTCTACCTTACTACTCCGTAATGACTCTGTGAAGCCATCAAAGTGGGAGTCGAAGAGCAGGGTATCCACCGAGAGCACTGTCTCCTGAAAACGCGTAATGATCTCCCCAACGCTCTCCTGCCATCCACGCCAAAGTCGTACATCAGATTCTATACTAGGTAGCCCTAACACAGACACCACAACTGCAGATCATCTCTACTAACCAGGAAGTCTTCTAGGGAAGGCTTGAAGGACAAACACTGGGTATCCAGCAGCACCTCTGATGTGAACATTGGTGGAGGTGAGGCCGCATTGTCCACGACACTGCCCTGTAGTCATCAGTAAAAAGTGAGACGTATTTAACACAGTACCAGTAAAAAGTGAGAGGTATTTAACACAGTAACTGAGAAATGAGGAGACAAAATACTTCACCCAAATATGCAGCCTTAAATTCAGATAGCATACAAATTAAGTTGCATTGCGAAGCAAATTAAATGTTTTTCAAATAATTAACCCTAAATGCTAAGACATAATTCCTAATCTGAACAAGTTTTATCACTGAGGTTGGGTGTTTGCGCTAAAACACAAGCTACAATTGGTCCTTTCAAATGAATGTTTGTAGTACATTATTTCCCAACAAAGATAATACTGTAATACTATTAATGAGTTAAATTAGAATTTTTTGAGTAAACCTGCTTAGCACGACTGCATCGCCAAAAATGTTACTACCTTCTTAGTGTCCTCTTCGGGTTCAGAGAGACACCAGCTCTGGATGACATCCTCAGAGGGAGTACTTTCAATGTGCTCCTTCAGGAAGCTCAGCAACGAGGTCACAGAATTCACCACCAGTATGTACAAGGTGTCCAGAATTAGGTAGTCCACGAGTCTGATAAAGCTGAACAGTTGGTCACCATCAACAGTATGAACATTACTTCAAGCGAGGGTAAGACCACAAAGCAGTCTTCCGAAAGGTGGATATAAGGTTTTTAAAAATATATGGCCCCATGTAAAGAAATGATGTGAAAACAAACCATGTGAGACGTTTGCAGTGGGATCTCTTCATGACCTGATGAAAACAAGGGATATCTAGTGACTTCTCTGAAAGAATCTCCATCTTAGACATCGTCTGTCCGGCCAGAACTTGCTCCCCTGCAGTTAAGAGGCACAGAGGAGTTGTACAGCCAACAGTAAATTTCAGGTTTTCTTGTTTTACAATAACAATCAGTCTCCCTGCCTCTGTCCCATCTTGAGAATGGTAGCCTGAAAGTTGAGGCGATTTGCTTCCAGTGCTGTCGGCTCTCCGCACCTGCAGCCTGGGAGCCGCCCAGGTAATTACCGGGCATGTACCCGGCCTCCAGCAGGGCCGTGCAGCATGCGGTCTTGGTCACCTCCTTCACCAGCTCCCTGAATTCCTCCAGGCGAGAAGATACCTGCAAAAAGCACAGAGCAGCAAACTGACCTCACAGCAATATACTCAATCTCAGTTTCAACAGGTTTGATTTTTTTCCCCCCCCAAACTTAAAATGAGATATTATATAAAATACACGTACGGTTCGATAGCTTGAAGCCATACCTCCTTCAGCTGTTTGTACTGGGCACCCTGGAACTCCTTGAGGGTATAAGTGTGGTCCTTCTCGAAGCAGCATAGGCTCATGGCACTAATACGGTAGCACATCTCCCAAATGTCAATGAGTGCAGGACGTAGTGACTGGGGACAGTGATGGAAGATGCTCACTGGTCAGTATATTGCTCTTCTGAAAAGCTTCTTATCTAAGTTGGGTTTGATAAAATATTCATGATTGATTTCCATTCAGCAAAGCACAGTCACTCCAGGGTAGCAGGTGAGAATCCTGGCTCTACATTTGGTGTGTGGAATATGTATGTCCGTCCCATGTCATACGGCTTATCTTAATTTTTAATGCATGTTTTAATGCACGTATGTGAACTGATATCTCATCCAGGGGATTCCCCTGCAATGCCCCCCCCCATGGATCGGTGATTCGAATCTGCATGATTTAAATTTTTTTATGCTGAATAACATTCCCCTTCATGACTGCAAAGTTTCCCAGAGCCCAGTGGATATTCGTTATCCAATAACTATGCTGACCTCATTGGCGATGAAGAGGTGCTTCTGCAGCGAGGTCCTGTGCTTCTTCATGTTCTTGGCGCGTACATTGGTCCTCCACACCCGGAAAGCCTTCCACTTGCGGAAGAGAGAGAAGGTGGGTATGCGCGACAGGTTCCGGTAGCAGCGCCATTCCTGTTCCCACCGATTCAGCGGCACAAACGCATCTTCCCCCTTATTCCAGCTCGTCACGCCTGCTGGGCTGATGGTGAAGAAGTCTGGACTCTTCTTTTTGACATATTCCACAACCCTGTCCACAAGGCAGTGATTGATATGATAGCTGACATGCTTTACACACAAAAGATTGCTGAATGGGCACATGAACCTAGTATTTCAACTCAAAGGAATTAATCACAAAAAAAAAAAAATACGACACATAATGAAAAAACCTATAGTAGATTTGGAATGAATCATTTCAAAATTGACCTTACTTGAGGTTGTATGGGTCATAATTGATGGAGGACTTGGGTACAGATGGAACTAAGTAGAGGACTCCCAGATGAGGGTTGTTGCGGATGGTCTGAATGATGTCAAGGGGTTCATCAATTTTTGCACGGATCACCTCCTTTACTGATCTGAACTGCAGCGGGTGCGAGTGATGAGGAGACGGCGTGTGGTACAGAGGCGAAACTGAGGTGTCTGTATGGGACCGAAGCTTTTTGGGAGGAGATGGGGAGTAGCTCTTACTTTGGGACAGTTGACCCTGGAAACCATAGTAACATAAGTCAACATAACTCATGGGCTGCCTACAGGACAGGCGGGTGACTTGGCGACGGTGACGGTGACACAATGGCTAACCGGCTTCTGAGTCTCTAGTCCTGAGAGTCTGGGAAGGTGCACTGAGGACGATGACCTTTCTGTGGATGCGGAATGCGTTCCCACTTCTGTATCATTTGAGCATGTTAGCTTCTTACGCTCCTGGTACTTTCTTAGAACAGGCTGAAACAAACCACACGTTACACTTAAGCACTGCGAGAATGAGCCCCCAAAGCACAAAAACAAGTTTGGAGCCGGACAAAGGCTTGCCAGTACACACCAGCATCTCCGGCTCAACTGGATTCTCTCTCGCTCTCCTGCGCTCCAAGGCCTTGGTGGTGCCGGGAAAGACAAGGGCCTCTGGGTTGCGATAGGGCCTCGGAGGTGCTACGGAAATTAGCCTAGCTAGAAGCAGGTCGGGATCAACCTGACCCGGCAGCACTGGCAGCCCCTGCTGTCGCTCCATTGTGCCACTGAACATTTTGATAATGATACAAATAAGAATTAAAACATGCATTTAGCTACCTATTTACATAAGTCAGGGTTGCCAACTTCGGTCAGCTGGCAGGTGTGAGATTTTGAAATCAAGTCTGCAAGCAAATTTACAAGTATGTAACAGTTTGTAAATAGTTTGCAGGATTTGCAAACTACCCCAATGGTTTTAATGTAGATACGTTTAGGTTTGTAATGAAATAATGTAGATTTGCCATATGATTTATTGCGTGAGCGTGAGAGTCTGAAAAGGTGAGTTACCCAGATGAGTTGACAACCCTGGTAACGAGCTATTTAAAGGTATTTAACAGTAGCTACAGCAAGGAACGTTACTCGGCTTATAGTAAGCTAATTCTGCTACTGTAAGAGTTTCCTCATTAATCAATTCATCCATCTACTAGAGTCATCGGATAAACAGCTTGCAATAGATATGCAGCAAAGTGGCAGGAGTCAGGATAGCTGACTACCAGCGGAAAGTGAGTAAACTCCGCTTCATTTACACTGGGCAGGTACTGCAGCCATATATCACGCTCAACCCCACAAACTGTCATTAGATACGATATGTTAACGTGCAAGTACTAGTTCACGCCAGCCACGTTCGGTAATTAAAAATAGATAAGCGAGTCATAAATAAAAACTGAAATAATCAAATATATGGTAGAATACAGGTCTAGCAGATGTAGAAAATAAGTTAAATAAGTACAAGTAAACGTACAGCTCATTACACAGACGGCACTCTAGACAGCTGCATATGGTTTACAGTGAAAACTAAATGAATATTTAACGAATTACCCGGCACTGTGCCTTACGTGTTTTATTTATACTCTTTGTGGATTAAATATTTTAGTTAATTTTAACTATATTATCCAACGACACGTTACTGCATGTCAACTGTTTCAATAATAATTCTACGTGGATCCTCGTGACTCCATACTTACAGAACATAAGAGTTTATTCCACGACACCTATAGGTTATATCTATTCATTATAATAGTACAATTGTCAGAAGATGCAACCAGTTAAGAGTCCGTACACCAGTAATCCAGTATGGCAACAAAGTGAAACAAACCGGCATGTTTACGGTTACCTAGCAACGGGGATGCGGTCAAACTACAGGACGATCGAGTACTTCAAAGTTTCCTTAATTGAACAAGACAAGGAATTAGAGCTATATTCTATATTATGACCAAAACAGCAATGAAAAATAATCATATGAATAGAGGTAGAGAGGTTATTCGTTTATTTATAGATACGACTTTATTTCCAAATGTACATTGAAAGTAGGTTTAATTACCAAACCCCGCAATGTCAAGATTTACGTCTGGTCTGTTGCCCAAAGAAACACAACTCTTTTAAAAGTGCCGATATGTGGAATAAGTACAAGTGTTATTCACAAATTGTGGAATTGTGAAAAAAGCTAGGCTCTGAGATTATAACATCTAAGTAGGCTTAGGGTTATCTATCTCACTATCTCAGCATGTCGTCGCACAACAGTGAGCAATCGTCCAGTTTTGGGCAGGTCTCTGCAGAGACCAAGCCCTTTAAATTAAGCTGTAATTATAGTCAGCTTTATGTTTTAGATTATATAATTCGTTTTATATGTAATCTGCATCAGGGCTACGTACGTTTAGGGTGAAATTCTCTGATTTGTGTATATCCGCAGTACTGCTAGATGAAGCACGCAGTGACCAGTAACCAGGGGCGAGGGAGGTGTGTGGAAATCAGGGCTATATATACAGACGCTATATAGAAATCCAGATCAGAAATGCCAAACAACCTAATATCATCCAAGAGAGAATCTAATGCAGAGTTCTTGTTTAAAACCTTACATTAAACCACATTCTCTTTCGGAGTACTATTTCCATTATTAATATGGACCATAAAATTGCGTTGTTTGCCTCCTCTCCTTTAGGGGGCAGTAACGAGTTTTCACGTCACTTTTCGCTCACCGCTTACACTCTTTAATTGTCGCTGCTCTTTGTCAATCCGGAACAGAATCTGTTTTTGTTTACACACACTTGTAATTCCATATTCGACATATTAAACGTCGTAGTGTGGCGATGGGAGGCTACGGCGTGATGGCTGACGACGAAACGATCGATTATTCGGTGCACGAAGCCTGGAACGAAGCAACTAATGTGTATCTCTTAGTGATCCTGGTTAGCATTGGTTTGCTGATGTACGCCAGAAAGTGAGTACCGGGGCGTCCATTTGGTTCTTGGCTGCATTTGCGTTTTGCACTGGCTGTTCAATTCCCAAACGTCTACTCAGGGGCACCCCAGCCATTCCATGTATTTATTAAGTTTCACGTTGAGTCGATTAATTAAGTTTTTAAATGTCAGTGAGGTATTGATTAGACATGGGAGGTGGGGTGGTGGTCGAATGAAGTCACCTCCTGTATCTGCCTCGCTCATGTTTTGCAGAAACAAGAGGAAGATAATGCGGATTTTCACTTTGCCCCCAACCGTGGGCTCCACACCGGAGCCCAACTTCTACGACAGCCTGCAGAAAGTGCGCTTACGCCAGCAGTTAGAAATGTACTCCATTGGTGAGTAGGCTGACGGATTCGGCTTCTACAAGACGATTATGACCCATGTATTAGCAGACTTATAGTGCTTTATCATCGGGTACCTTTGCAATTTTATTGCACTCGTTTCAACTGAATATAACTATTAAACCAACGGTAATTTCAGTGTTTACAGAGACGCGATTATCTCCAACACGCATTTTTAACGAACACTTCGTATGTATTCGTGTTCTTATATATGGGATTTAATAATGATTATTTAATTGTAATGAACCTGCACTTACTTTCTTTGTTTTGATTTATGCAGCAAGAAAGTACGACCAACAGCAGCAAAGTAAACCAGACAATGTTCAAGTGTCCATGGAGTGAAGACTTAACATCTCAGGGTGTTCAGGGCCGATTTCTGTATGAGGCATTATTTCGTTCGAAGGCCGGTGGCACTAGAACTGCACTTCTTATGTCATTATATTTATTAGTCAGATTGACTGGTGATGGAGAAGTTTGATTGCCAAGTGTACATACACAGTACATACAAAAATCAGGAAATTGTATTGAGAAAGAAGGAGTGAAAAATATAAATTTGCACACTGGTGATTTTAACAATGTTATCAGTCAAGCACTGAGTGGATTTTTTAATTACAAATATTACAGTAAAAAATAACATTTCATGGATCACAGAGATGGTCCCTGGAACTTGGCACATTTTATCCCGTTTCTAGATCAATTAAAGAGGCTGCTTTTCTTCTTTGCGATGCGACAATGCTGAGCTGGATGGGGAGAAAAGAATTCTGGTTCAGAATCTTTTAGTTGTGGTCAGTAATCTCTGAAGTTCTCCTTGTTTGATCCCTACTGTTCATGATAATAAAGTTTTCAGTCCTCTAATTATTATTCTTAATTCTCTTTTTTTTTACCAATACACAGACCTGTCACACTCTTGATGGAGAAACTGGAAAATCTGCATTTTTATATATATATATAAATAATTGTATATTATACTGCCCCGTAATATATTGAGCAGTGTATACAGTGTATATAATGTGGGGCAATGGTGGCCCAACAGTTAGGGATGCATGCTTGTGATCGAAAGGTTGCTGGTTTAAATCCCTGACCAGCAAGGTATTGCCCCCCCTCCCCCAGCACTGCTCCCTGGGTGCTAAATAATAGCTGTCCATTGCTATGTCACATATGGGTTAAATGGAGAGGACACGTTTCAACAATGTCAACAGCGACAATCACTTTCACCTTCATATTAAGTATCCCAGTCAAATACGCAATGAATGCTAGGCCAAGCTGGGTAAATCAACGATAAACTAAACCGGATTCACTTTATATAGCAGGATAAATGACCTGCTAACACCAGCGCTAACACCCTACTCAGAGGGTCGCAGTACCTGCTGTGATACCGTTGATGCCTTTTGCTCAGCGTGAGTCAGACGCCTTTGGAGTCTGTTGATCTTCTCTTGATACTCTGCCATTTGTCTTTCATACTGTAATAACAGCAGACACGTGTAAAGAAATACCACTGCTGTGCTGTAGTCAGGGCGTGGCTGGGATTTTAAGACATCCGGGGTTTATCCCAGAGACGTAAACTATCTGTGGGCTCTCAAGCAGAGTATGGTTGTTAAAGCATTTGAGCTAAACAAATCATTCAGGGCTCATTCTGATTATTTTGGGGCTTCCTTCTGCACCAGGCTCCTGATGCGTCTGGCTGTAGTCAATGCACATTTTCAGCAAAACACATGTAGTCCCTGACGTTTTTGATGGGTTTCCTCCTGTAGTGTAGACATGCGTTTAAGTGAAATGGTGTGTGACCGTGTGTGTCCTGCCTCCACTTAGGGGTATTTCCCTGCCTCAGGCCTGAGGGCGACTCCAGGAACCCTCATGAACTGGTACGTGGTTAGAAGATGGATAGACGGATAAAGCATATTCTTATTGGGATAGAGTTCTTCAATGTTCCTCAGCAAATGTAGAAAAATTATACATCACATTTTGTATTACATGACTCGTACTTCAGAAATACTTCAAGTACTTCAAAATCTGCGCAGTTAATTATCTATATGTATTTGGCCTTGATTACTTTAATAGTTAATCAGATTTCATGATGTAACTGATGCATATAGCTGACGTCCTAATGAGGGCTGGCTGAGGAATGGATAGGGGTTTTTCATCCGGCGATATTTTACCTCTGCCATCTTTTCATGATCACCTTCCAGCTGGACCTCCAGGTCCTGCGAATGCTGTTTCTGTCGTACCAGCTCAGCTCTGTGGTCAATGTGCCAAGACATTCAGTAAAGTCCAGTTACTCCACGGTAATGGAGCATGTATGTAAACAAACCCCAAAAATGTCCACATCACATACGTATGAAAGGACGCGACATACTTTAAGCTTCCCACTTTGTGCTCGAAGGCCTCTGTCAGCCTTCGCGCCTCCTCCTTCCAGCGCTTGCTGGTCCTCTGCTGCGCCACCAGCAGGCGGTTGAGGTCGGCGCAGGAGTTGCGGCCGCTTTCCTCCAGCTCGCGCACCCTGACCTCTAGCCCCTGCTCCTTCACGGAGAACTCGTGGTGCATGGCCGACACCTACAGTGGAGGCAGAATGGCAGGAGGCAGTGACTCCGGCCCTCTCTGGGTGTATCTGCGCGGCGTGGGGCCTGGGGCCCCCCCACACCGGCCCCCCACGGGGACCTACCTGCTGCTTGGCCTTCCTCTGGACCTGTACTGAGGTCTTGCGCAACTCCTCCATCTCCCTGCGCAGCTGCTGGTTCTCCTGTTGCAGTCGCAGCCGCTCCTCACTCACGCTGCCGCAGTCGTCCCGGGCCCCCGCCAGCGCCACCTGCAGCCTGCGCACCTCCTCCTGGGAGCGGGACAGCTCTTCCTGATACCTGCGGGCGGGACAGGGGTCCTGCATGCCTAAGGATTTCGGCACATGAATAGCTGCATCCATGGAACTGCACGTCCCCCATTTGGGCAGGAGGCTGTCAGCTTTGCGGTCGCATTTGTGAGAAAGATGGGGGAGGATATTTTAAAGCATCCGTCCATCCATCCTCAAAGCACTCTTCCTGGTCAGGGTCATGTTGAGCCCTGGAGTGTATCCCAGGCAGAAGAGGCTGCAAGGCTGGGGTACATCCTGGATGGGATGCCAGTTTATTTTTTGTTTTTTGTTAAAAATGGTCAGTTGTTTTTGTTCTTAAAATATGGTAAAGACTGATCTGCCTTCTTTAGCTTAAGACTGCGGTACTGCGGAGACAAAGCTTTGTGACAGCATTTGAGCATGTCACTCAATATCGCAATAAATGCAATGCTGGATTTTAAGCCGTGCATATGTGCCGTAACGCAAGCCTGATTCCCTCATGTGTCAGTGTGAAGATACCAGCACCTACTGATGTATTCATCAAGCATTAAGTTCAAACTGCCAAGTGTGGATGACCAGGTCCCCCATCTGTTACTCACTCCATCTCCATCTTCTTCATCTTGTTCTGCATCGTCTGGAGCGTGATCTGCAGGTCGTCCTTCAGCCGCTCTGCACCGAGGCATCTCTCGTGGAGGGTGTCGATCTTCCTGTACTCTGGTTCCCCTGCCTTTCCGTCCCGGTACATCTGACGGACGACATTTTAAAGTCTGCGTTGTAGTTGGTCCATGTCTGGCGCAAGCAATCAGTCAGCACACTAACAAAGTATAGCCACAATACTCAAACACCAGATCTGAAGTGATAAAATACTAATGGACATTCTAAAGAACACAAAAAAATACTAAAATATTGGCGACTAATTATTAAAACCATAGTGTCAGCCACAAAAATTACTGATGCTCTCTGGTCCGTGTTACGATATCTCAACTTTACGATGGGTGTGATTACTCAATGAATTACATGAGGTATTCAACACTTTATTATAAAGTAGGTTCTCTGTTAATGATTTTGCCCAACTGTAGGCTAATGCAAGTGATCTAAGCATATTTCAGGTAGGCTAGGCTATGATGTTTGTTAGGTTAGGTGTACTGTATTACTGCATTCCCGCCTTACTATGATAGGTGTATCGGAACATAACCCCATTGTAACCTGGGGATTGTCTGTACATGAAATCTGGATTTCTCTGATCTACAGAATTTTTCAGGAAAATCTACATTAGTAAAGTCTTACATTACATTCGGCATCTTAAGTTTTTTTTCTGTTACATGTGGGTCTTCTGTAGTATTTTTAGTATCTCTGTTTTAAATAAGGCCCTAAAGTACTGCACTACACAGGAAATGTAGTACTTTTAATATTTATAAATGCAAACATTCTGTATCAGCGTTTAACTGCAAAAAACACAATCTTGGTTTGTCTTCAGTTTTATTTTGTCGAATATGTCGTGAATGTATCACACTGAATGTATCACAACTGCTTGCTTACTTCCCTATGTGCAGGAATATGTTCTGTCTCCGTGGCGACGGCCAAGCCCACAAACGAACGGCGAAATCACCTTTCCTAGTTCTTCCTCCACGGCCTCTCTCTCCCGCAAGCCCCTCTCTATCTGCGACTGCTTGTCTGCACATTCCTTAACGCAGAATACATCAGCGGCCCATAATTATAAATCATCACCAAAAACAAGCAATGTTACGTAAGCTGTCCAACTGCAGACAAGCAAAAAAACAAAAAAACTTAATTACTTAGGAACACATTTAATGCAGCTGACCTCCATCTTAATACCATGCATAATGTATGAATACGTAGGATTCGGTCTAAAGTGCAGTTTGAGATTTTTCGTTTCGCAGAGAGAACAACACACCAGCTGAAGGGCCGACAGCTCCTCCACCATCCTGTGGATCTGTACATTGCACTGCTTACGGACATTCTCAACCTGAAAATGATAAAATCCATCAATTAGCTAACGGTATAAATTATTACACCACCAGTTCATTACAAATACAGTACCAGTCAAATGTTTGAACACACCTCCCCAGAGAGGTTTATTTGTACTAGTTTCTAGAATAATTAAGTCATGAAGACTATATAATAACATATTCATTATGCGCTGACCAAAAAAGTATTAAATTAATTTATGGGGAGGGGGGAGGCAGCTCTGTAGGTTTGGACTCAGAAGGTTGTTGGTTCAAATCCCTGGGTAGGCAGAGTGATCCCACCATTGGGCATATGAGCAAGGCCCTTAACCCCAGTTGCCCCAGGGACTGGCTGACCCTCCTGTCCCCTCTACGCCAGTTCCATGAGGTGACCTCCTGAGATGCTTTTCCAGCTGTCCTGAAGGAGGTCCCACATATACTGAGCTCCTCCAAACTGTGTTTAGGTCAGGTGACCAGGTCATGTGATGTGGCATTGCGTGTCCAAACTTTTGACTGGTACTATATGTACAGCATTCGGCAGCTAAGGGAACTGAACTGGCACCCTGAATACTTCCAGCAAAGCAATAATTTTTCCCAGACTTTGGCTCATGTGTTACTTATGTTAACAAAAGGTAAGGAATCCAACAGACTACACAAGTGGACTTGGAGTATAAGGCACTTAAATTGAGGGCTACGTTTGCATGGTCGGCACCTGAGGACACCCCCAGGCACTGCTCCTGTCTAGGTAAATCATTCTTGCTGCAGTATCTCCCAACAGAATCAGCGCCCGAAGACGACCCAAAGCTCTTCCTCGTCCTGTAAGCGAAACAAACTGGCCTCTTTTCTGGTTCGAGTGGCAGCATCTTGAATGAACTTCTTCAGAGCCTCCTTCATCTTCTCCAGCTCTTCTGCCTTCTGCTTTTCTCTCAGAAAGGCCTGAAATTTTTGAATTTGTACCATTAATTAATTAAAATGTCCAAAATGCATGACAAGCACGAAAATAAATGCAAAATTCTAATGTTAATTAAAATGTAAAGGAATTTGGCTTTTCTTGGTACAATCACCTTGTTAGGAATTATCACTGCATTTATTATTAAAAGGTCTAGGTCAGGGGTTGCCAATCTTATCCGCAAAGGGCCGGTGTGTATGCAGGTTTTTGGAATAACCTGTAGGTCAGCTTTTCAAACCCAGGT
>JAOYFF010000051.1:7128479-7154826 GCA_025773925.1 Cryptomyrus ogoouensis
GCCTGCTCCCGGTTTTTGCTCCCCATGCCGGGGGAAGGGAGGGGCATGATGGGGCTTTTTCCACCCGGGCAAGGTAAGTAGATGGGTAAGGGGGGGGGGGGGGGCTGGGGGGGGGGGGGGGGGGCCCACCTCAGCTGGCTGCGTAGATTCTCCACCTCTGAGTTCTGCTCCGTGACAGCCTTCAGAAACTGCTGGTTGGTCTGTGTGTGGCAAACCAGACCCAGGGACCAAGGAAGAGGGGGGGGTGGGGGGGGATGAACAGAGAAGGATTATAGGAGCTGGTGGATTATTACACAACAGAAAGTGCGTCCTGCCTTAGGCTCATTACCGTCAATCTAATGTGCTCTCTGAACGGAGGTGAGCAGTAAGTCTATAACCAGCAAGGTACCGAGGAGCAGGAAATCCCTGCACAGTGTTTAATCTAAAATCCACATGAACCTGGTGGCTTTTGGTACGTTCAAGCCTTACCGTCTCCAGCATCTGATTGGCCTCTTTTAGTTGCCGAGCAACTTGTTGGAATTGCGTCAGCTCATTCTGTGACATAAATACAGGACATTATTTTTTTTAAACCAAGCCGATCTCACTGAAGACAATGACATCTGACTTTCTGAATCATGCAAACAACAGATGGCAATTTATGCCCGTTTTAAATTTTATGTCAAAATTGTTCCATCTTTTTTTGTAAAACATCGCCCCCTTGTGGATGCAACAGGAAAGCACACCCACAAACAGAGAGGACCGGATTGAGAAACACCGCCGGAAATGTTTCGCTGCTTGTGCGGATCCATATAGCGACCGAAGATCACACCTTCATGGTCTGTCGTTCAGCCACATGAAGCTGAGAGTCAGACACGACCTTCTGATACATCTGCTGTAGCCGGTCCAGTTCCTGGGCAGCTGTCTGCCAGAGCTCCAGTGCGTGATCCTTCTCCTGCAGAAAGTCCATCGCGTGTCGCAGAAGCACAAAAAGCATAACGGATGCATCATTATCTCAGTCTTTAACTCCCTAACTTCAACCATTAACATTTCAACCGCAGAGCACAAAATGAGGTCATGCAGACGACCCATTTGCATAGAGATGGATGCTTTGATTACTCGCCCTCAGTCCCTCATCAATGAGCACACGCACATTAAGGTAATGGCTTTAGACCCAACCCGCAGCCCCGATGCCGGCACACCTGCAGAGAAAGCTGGATTTGTTCCTGCAGCTTCTCCATGGCTTCTCCATCCATCACGGGGTCCTCGTCCAGCCCGGCACCCACTGGGAGAGTCTGGAGCTGCTTCTCTATCGACTCTCGCAGTTCCACATACAGCCTTCGTACAAAAACACACATCCACTCACATGACCTTTACTGCTGATTGGTCACTTTATTCAACAGATAATGCTTCTACATTATCCTGCATTTTTTGCATAATTCTGCTGCTAGAATACAGTATCGGTCATAGGACTGTATTCACTCACACTTGTACTGTCACCGCACAGTATGTTGTCTTGCCCTGTAACACTGCATTGTTGCTCGTGTTTATCTTGTGTTCTGTCTCTTTGCTCTCCCTGCATTCTGTATAGTTCTGTCCTGCCTGCACTTGTGTAGTCTTGTGCTGTTTGTGTTTGCACCATGGTGCCGGAGGAACAATGTTACGTTTCACTGTGTACTCTGTATATGGTTGAAACGACAAAAAAAAAAACCTCTGACTTGACTTGACATTAGGATGAGTATTTGTAGAAAAGGCTGAACATGTCAACGATTTACACAAAATGGCTGCCACCCATCCATCCATCCATCTCCTGAAACCACTTAACCTATTCAGGGTCGTGAGGGTCTGTAGCCTGTCCCGGAGGCTACAGGCACAAGGCAGGGAACAACCCAGGATGGGGCAACAACCCAATACAGGGCACACTCACACAGACATGCGCACCTACAGGCAATCTAGTAACTCCAATCAGGCTCAGCATGTTTTTGGACTGTAGGGGGGAAATCGGAGTACCCAGGGGAAACCCCACGATGACACGGGGAGAACAGGAAAACCCCACACTCATGGAGCCACGGTGGAGACTCGAACAGTTACCACAGTGCTAACCACTGCAGCACCACGCCGCCCCCTGGCTGTCATCCCCGTCGCCGCATCCAAAGAGCAGGCAGCTCGGTATAACCGCAGCACTGAAGTCCTACCGTTCATTTTCATTCACGACGGTGTCGAGCTTCATTCTCAGTGCCACCATCTGCCCCTGCAGGTTTCAAAGTGACAGTAAATTAAGATATCTATCACCCCCCACCCCAAACAGAACAAAATATGCAGGTTTATGCAAATTTAATAACTCTGTTAAACATCATTATCTTAGGAGTGAAACAAATAACTCTGTAATAAATTTTGTGCTGTTTTGAAAATTCCAATTAGGCACAACTCTATATTCCACTCCACCCCCCTACCTCACAAAGAAACAGTGAGAAAGCCATTGGGGGAGTTTAAAAGCCCCCCCCCCAATTTGAAGCTCATTAACTTTGCTACCATCTGTTAATTCACAATACCCGTGTTAAAAGTCCATTAAATGCTTCATTTAATTCATGATGACAACTGAAAAGTTTTTAGAAAGGTACCTGATAGAGACGAATCTGTTCAGTCATATCATTCATGTGTCTGTCATACTCTGCTACGAGTGGGGCCATTGTGCTGAAAAGAAAAATGTTAACTTTATCACAAGTCGGAATCTGTCGCTTTACATGCTTCTGTTTAGTATTACGCAAATACTAAGTATGAGTCTATACACACACACACAAACACTGACCTTCTGTCTGTAAGCCAAGGGGATCCATTGTCCTTTCCTGTTTGATCCTTCAAGACATTGCATTATAATTAAACATCTAATTTATTGTGTAGGCCTACATCATATCCGCATACATAATATAGATGATGTACATACCTGGGCTGGCTTGGGCTGCGATTGTTCTCCATCTTCATGTTGAGTCACGGTAGAATTGAGCGTCTGGGCTTTAACATTAAAAATAAAACGAACATATAGCATCTTAATAGATGTCTTTATAGTATGACCGCTAATCATAAAAAAACGTCGACGAAGATGGAAAGGCCGCCTTCCCTGGGTCTGTAAATACAAATTCATCGGACGACTAAAATGAAAAGTAACGATAAGCTTTTAATTTCTCACCTTGACTTCGCCGGTACTCGGTGTCGGTTGACATCTGGACCTAAGGAGGAATGATCACTTCAGTACCGATGAATAACTTATTCCAAATATTCACAAGGCAGACAGGAGGTTCACGTGTACATCACACCAATAAACAAAAAGAAAAGACAGCCAACGACCTCAGGTCTATAAAGCTGTGCATAGAGCACAATGAGTCTGACAGGCGTTTCTGGTGATTTGAAATAATTTTGATTAGTTAGCCGTCATCGCAGATTCAGAATGTTATCGTGACGTCTAACATGTCAAAACACCGGCGGGACCAATGCGCCGATCCCGGTAACTATCCACAGCTGTCGGTCGTTAGGTGTAGCCAGCGCCGGTTAATACTGTCAGATCGAGATTTACTCAGCGAGCTAACACTTCCAGGGAAATCTGTACCCGACTTAAAAAACATGACAGCGTTCCAAACAGTCTGTAATCACCAAACTGACTGCCGCAAAGGCCCAGACGTGATCCCTTTCCTTTACTTTGTATTACACGATAAAGTTATACTTACACTTAGCCACGCAGCTGTGCCACCCCTACATTCGTCCGTGCGCCGTGTAGTTCGAAGTGGACGAACTGACCAATCAAAACGTCACTCAGCGACACGGTCCGTCGCCATATTGGGTCCGTGCAGAAAAAAGAAGTTTCACTTCCTCTGCTACTTAAGTACTGCTGAACATACCGTGACTTCAGTGTTCATTTATATTATTACATTACTTTATTACATATATTTTAGAATACTATCTCACTGGACTTAACGATGTTTGTTTTGTCTCAGGTGCGGCGATATGTTTCCGTACTTGCGCAAGGCTCCTAATTGTTTTATTTCTATGGGTGGGAAGTTGGCAGCTCAATCGCAGTGTGTTTTATCAGATGCTACGGTTTTATAACAGATCGTACTGTTTCATAGTTCATTTGCATCAGTCTTTCCTTCTGACTACATAGCTCTCCATCTGCCTTATAGTAAGTATCATATGTAGAATTATTATTAAAACGGTGTGACAGAAACGGAAGCCATGCCATTTAACGTTCAGTTGCCAAAATATGCTCATACAATTGATATCTATGGCTTATTATGATTGTGATTTGCTACGTTTTCATGTTTAATACAATTTTGATGGAATATGTTGCAAAAAAACTTTACATTCCACAATATTCCTGTAATTTGTTGAAATTGTAAACACCGCGAGTGTCAAAAGGCCTTATTCCAGGTAAAGTTAATAATATTGCAGAGGATTTTGACAGTTGTCCAATGTGTCAAAATGGAAAATGCCATGTTTTGTTAGCATTGGGATGAAATGCTACTAGCTGACGAATTTGAGAGCTACCTTGCGGCGTTATGTGGGCTTATCATACCTACCAGCTGGCGTGAGAGATAAGTAATGAAATGCAAAAATCGAGGTCAGTCTCGATATTTCTCTAGATGAACTTCACCATCGATCAGACTTGGGACAGCTTACCCGTGAACCACGACCCTGTAAACATTAAGTTTTCGCCGGGAGATTGTGGACTTTTAATGGAAGTGTCCGCCCCCTTTTTCAATGATCCAGCATCTCCACCAGGGGGTGCTGGTCAGCCATTTCCTGGACTTTGGGACTATGAAGGTGTGTTTGCATCATTCCACTGCTGAACTATAAATATCATATTTTGCATTTAATTTTCTGAATAATTTGCATATAAATATACTTTACTATTCAACAAAAAATAATTAAAGAATAAGTGCATGTGCATAATATAAAACAGGGATGAAATCAATAGTTAGGTTCTCTTAATGTCTATTCTGCCTGTATATTTTCTTATTTTTTTTTTAGTTGTCGAGTCCTTCTTCTTGAATAGCAACACAGAAAAATATCTGGAGGTGGAACTTTGCCCGTGAGTGTTTACATGTTTGTCAGCTTCCTTAAAGTGCTGGTGCATTATTAACAAGCCAGTTCTTTAAGTATCTAATAACAAATTAAAAGGTACCAAAAATATATTTCTGTATCATTTACAACATGAGATGACCTGTAGGTATAAAATGATGGGTGTGTATGATAATCAGTTGCATATTTACTTATTTTACAGGCATGGACAACATTTAATTTTATTACTTTCTGGGAGAGGACATGCATTCCAGGTCGGTTAAAGTACAGCACTTTACTCCTGCCATCCCATGTTGCTCTTAAGGTGCCTGATGAACGTTGTTTTTATCTTTTTAAGCAAGGGCTGCCTTTGTCATTCCACGCCTCCATAAACGGGAATAGGTGGGCGGGGCAGGCTCTCCTTCCATGGAGATATTTCCCACCAGGAGTGAATAAAATGAATTCCTATGCAATCCACGGTTCTGGAGAAGCAAGGACCTATGAATCCCTTTATCCCATACCAAGGGATGAAATCGAGGCGGGTCAAAAACCCAACTTGTAAGTGTGCAGATCTTCAGATATGTACATCTTACAGCAGCGTCTCCACAGAACAGACTCACCTGCATAATATTACCATATTGTATTCTTTATTATGTTAATTTATCTTAGTGGGGGTCAAATCATATTACAGTCCTAAAACATATCTGATTGAACATGAAGCACCGACACCGGCGATCATGTTAAATTTAGTATTAAACTGTACCAACAAATCATCAAAACCAGTATGACCTATCAGCCGTGAGTCAGTGTGACTTCAGAGATTAAAATATGGTATGATTTCTTTGCCATCAGTCATCGCCTGGAATACTTCCAAGATTTCCGCCTTCAAGAAATCATGGGAGATGGATGGGTGCAGCCCGACTCAGACCTTTGGACAACGGCTATATGATCATTGAGACCGTGAGGTCTGATTAACTGAAGGATCAATGCAAAAGAAAGAAATACATGGTTAATTGCACATTAGTTCTGAAATTATCATGTAATACATAATCTTATGAATATTAACTCATCAGACCTGTTTAATCTGATCTAGGTTTACCTAAAATAAAAATTTGTATTTGTAAGAAGAGATTTATTAAAGGACAGTACATTTGAAGATGTATGATTAAAGCTTTATTAAATGCATTCCAAATGTATTATGGAGGAACCCTATCTTTTGCATCCATCCATCCATCCATTCATCGATCCATCCATCTTCTAACCACATATCCTGGACAGTCTTCTGAGGAACCTGAATCCTGTTCTAGGCAGCATAGGACAAAAGGCAGGGGTAGATTTGGACCGGACACTAGGGCGCATCTCAAAGTCAAGACACCGATTCGTCAGTGCAACAAAGAGAACACGCTTCTTAATATCTCTTGTTGTTTATTACAAAGCACGGTTAAATATCCGCGATACACATCGACTAGTTCACCGGTCTATTTTTAGGTTTGTCAGTATGGACCGTAAAGCTCTCTATAAATTAGGTTAGCCTGAAGCCAGAGCAAGAGCACTGGTCTTGTTTTATTAGCAATTTTACAATGCAGTTTGGCGTCATACAGCTTCTCAGATGAAAGCCCCCACCCACAAGAGACGAGATATTAGCATATCGTTTTGGTTTGTCTCCAAACATCGTAAAAAAAAGTAGATTATGAGTCTGACTGATGTGGGATCAGCACTGGCCTGTTGTTCATCATTATATTGAATTTAAGTCTTAAGTGTTATAAGTGTATAAGAATATTATGGTGCAGAATGTGATAAGAACTATAGTCTTATCGTGGATGTATGTTTAAGTGCTTCTTAAAGTTTTTGCATAACATCGCATATGTAAATGAGGACCAGTTCTATATTCTGCCAAAGTATGAAGAAATAATTTACATTTGCCATAGTCCTGCCCTCAGTGAAGGTTCCCCATCCACACTGAATACATAAGCCTTTCCTCGATTTAACAATATCCTTTGTGACACTTCTGTAAATCCCTTCGGTAAAGTAAGATAAAACAATTTCCTTAGTGAGTCAAGAGCGGCATCACTCTGATTCATCCTCGCTTCTTTCGCTGGTTCCCCAGTCTGACACCGATTATTAGAACTTGAGATGTTTACATTTAAGTTGTCTCTTCATCTGGCTTCGTTTGCGGCGGTGATGTCACAGGTATTTAAGGTGATGGCTGACTGCATTTCAGTCTTTTTGCGAGGACCCAGAACATTTATTTGCTGCACCTTTAGTTCATACGGTTCAGGAACAATCAGATGAGGCATTAACTCCCGTCAGATATTTGGTAATTGAAGTAATGTGCCTGATAGACTAAACACATATTCAGGAACTGTGATGTATGTAATGATCTGCCTGCAACGTCAGACATACGTATTTTATTTCTCTCCCCGAGTCAACAGTAGCATCCAGAGTCCCTTCAAATGGAAATTAATATATTTATTTATATCTACTTATACATTAAAGGCTATCTGCTGACTTTTTCCAAGAAGTGAATAATTCATTAGCTAGGAAAGAAAACCCTATAAAATCTGTGTTTTCAAACATGTATTCAAAGCGTAAACCTCTGTTTTCTTTCAGCATGAACCTTCCTCTTTACCCCTCTATTTTTATTAATCAGTGATTTACTTTGACGGTTAAGCTCCCTGTCCTTTGGAAGTCCATGTATTTATTCTCTTCCCTCAGCAGCTGGAAACCCTTGTACAGAGACACACATGATCGATTTTCTTGTACCAAGCACCCATCTCCACTTACAGTTGTAATCCCTTATTGAGCCCTATCGTTTTTAATTGGTCCTTAACGTTTGAAATCAGACAGTGATTAGACCCAGGCGAACTCTCTGCGAAACCTCCCCATTATCACTTATGCTCCATCTACTCCTTTTGAACAAGACTAGACGGATTACAATTCACCTGCTTTAAGTCTTTCCTTTGTCTAAAGTAATGTTATCATTGCACTATGTCTTGGAAGTACCAGAAATCAGGCTCTTCTTGTGGCAGTCAATGCTAAGGACCACTCAGGCCATGTTGCTGTGTAATTTCTGGACGTGAATCTGAGCCAATGCACAGATGCAAGTATTTTTAAACATTCAAGCAAAGTTAAAGATGATGCAGAGTACTGGAGTCTCTTCAGACTGTCACATTCATTACTGCCTTTCTTCTTCTAAAAAAAAGTCAAAAGTCTTTTCAAAGTTCATTAGGGAGGGAAAAAAACAGAAGTAACTTTCTTCTTGAAAGTTTGACGAATGATTGACAAAACAGAAAAGTTTAACTTTGTAGACGATGCTAGAAATATTAAAGTAAATCAAAACAAAATGACGAGTGCCTCATGTTCCAAAAGTACTAAGCGTATTTTTAGCCTATAAAGTCTCGCGCCTCCTCTTTCACCGCGGACGTTTCGTGGCTTCGCGTCAGCCTTTGTTTCATAAACATTCACCTGCACTCAATTTTCCACCAAGATGTTATTGATTCGTCCTGATTTTTGTCAGTTTAAAGGGACGGTTTTAAAGCTTGACCAGCGCTTAAGGTGGCTCGTCGACGAAAATAGAACAAACAGAAGCTGATGGGTATCTAGCATCTAATGTTGTTTTGAAAGGCGAAGGTCAAAACAATGTAACGATGAAACCGTTATGTAAATTTTGTCGCCCTTTCAAATTAATATATAAATAAAGTCGTCCAAAATGCTCTGTTCCCGCTGTTCATCAGACGCGTTTTCTGGCTCCTGAATGCTGTCCTCTGTATAACTTTGAAATATATTTAGGTGCTGACACATCGACACCCACTGGGCTGCGGTGGGCTGCCCTGTTATTAGGCTTTGTGGGCCTTCCATGAAGGTCTCAGTTCAAGGTCCGGTCGGGGGAGCCAGAAGTGTCTGGCTGACTACCTTCTAAATGCACAGCTAACTCCAGGGTGATGCATGCTGTAGCACCTCTATCCATTTCTTCAGGAGAGGGTCTCCTTTGATCATCGCATCTTAGCTACCCCTCCCCCCCCAACTTTTTTTTTTGGAGTCTCTAGCCGAATGCGTCTTGCCACCTGCTCTGTTCAGTCATTATTGCCTTTCACCACCTGTGGCCTGATCCCGCCGATGGATGACTGTTCAAAAAAAGGTGACTGCGCTTGGATAAATTGGCACAGGCTGGCGCGCGCACACACACGCGAACGGTAGCACCTTCTGCAGCCCATGAAATGTCTCCCAGAATTCCCTGCTCCAGTCGATAAGATTGTTCTGTCCTGGAGCCTCTTTCCAATTTGGCAGCTTGTGTAATGGAGCTGGGATTCTATAGGAAAGAAAAGTAACAATAGCTATCTGTTCACAGGCTATGGCAATCCTTCAGAGCCCCCATCTCGAGATCTCCGTCGATCCTCATTAGACTAACCACATGGTTTGTACTTCCGATGACCATATAACTGACACAGTCAACAGAGAGTCACTGACCAGCTGACCTCGGTTGCTGCCTCCTGTGTTCACTGGCTCGCACGACGGAAAGCTTGAGGATTCGTTCCCTTCGTTTTACCTCAAATGATTTAAGAAGCTTTACAATTTTAAGTTGGTATATTTTGTGGTGGGTTGGGATTGCATTCACACACAAGATGTGTAGGTGGAGGATTCTATACACGTTTTATGGGTCTGCGATCCAAAAGCTACTAACAGATTTTGCTGCAACACCTTTTATTCATTTTAATTATATTGTTGCCGAAAGGGACAGTTCGTACTGGTTAGAATAGGATGTGTACAGGACAATTAGAGCCTAGGCTGAATGATCGTCCATCACAAGGCACACACCCTTAGTAGGGGACAATTCAGTCACCCAACTCTTTAAACCATGAGCCGACACTGGAGTGTACTCAGATAACTTATATGGGGGGCGGTGAAGAATGTCAGCATCAAACCATAGTTTGTACAGCAGGGACCAATCAGACAACACTACTCATCTATATTTAGGCCTACAGTCGCCCTGCCACATTCGAGTTTGGAATTTCACAATTTTGGTTATTCGCAAGTTGCCTGTGAACAATTAAACGGGAATATTTTTGCAGCTTGCTGAAAGATCGCAGAAACTCGCGGACGACGCATAAAGCCAATAATAAAATAAAATATTGATCATAAAATAATAGATAAGTATTTGTCATTAAATATTTGTTAGCGTAAATGGACACTATAGCTTTAATACTGAAAGTTATTTTTGGTTAAAAAGAAGCAGAACCGAGGGAGCCTGGCTTGGGGGGGACGCGGATGTCCCTGGAACCAGCCTCGCTGCGGAATCTCGCATTTATCGCTGCGGAATCTCGCATTTATCGCTGTGGAATCTCATATTTATGGCAGTAAGCTTTAAACTCTTCAGCGCTGCTCATTTTGCATTTTTTAAAATGACATCTTATTCGATTCTTCAGAAATAACATCCAGCGTACACAGCAAAACAACAAACCCCCAAAGATGAATGACAGCAGATAGCTCTGCACTAACTAACATGTTCGGCCTATATCATGCCATGATTAAGGGCGGGGCATGAGCATTGCGCATGTCCTGTGCTGACACTTCGCACCTCAGCATAAGCGGTTTATCGGTAGACGTGCTGACGAGCGCATCTGATCTTATGTGTGCGTCAGATACGTGTGATAAACCATAAAGTGAGCAAATGCGGCTTTTCTAACATCTTTATCAGATGTATGGATCTTACAGTTTTCCCAGATTGATACGGTTGTCCTTCAATCCAAATGTACTACAGCAGACCCCAATCTGATCTTGCACGTCCAGGTTAGTGCAGAGTCTGACCTGCCTGACCCCAAATCGACATTGAATCAGAAAGCTAAAAATGCTACGAAGAAGCTTGACTCAAACATCTCACAGCTGAACGCTAGTCTGCTAACACTTACCATTAATCCAGCAACCCTTGGAGCTCTCAAACAGCAACATCTATGGCTAATTACTACACATCTCCTCCTCGTCCTACATTTTCCACCAGTCGCTGACAGACAAAAATAGAGCATGCATTTATTCCTGTAATTTAGGCCATAATTTGAAAGAATATTAACTTATAACCAATTTTCAAGCAGTTTATTATTAATAATAATAATAAAAATGTCTGACAGGTTTGCTCAGTTTTCATTTTCTGAAATGCAGAGACGTTTGTTTATGTTACACAATATGTAAAACACACACGCGAGCAACAGAAGATCTGCCAGCTGAATTCTCAAAGTAATCGAAAACACAAACTACCTAACTGCCTATAAGAATGCTTGATAAAATCCTGGGTATAATTAACCCAAAGTCACCCTATAACGGCACGTCCTTCATCCAGTTTCATCAAGCAGCTGTAGATTGCACACTTAAATCTTATAATGATGGGCAAAGTGATGGATTCATGGAGAGAGAGAAAAAAACAGACGCATGAATGTGTTTGTGTGGAGCTGGTTCTCTGTTGCAGGAAAAACTAAGGACATTTTATAACTAACTATTCTGCAAGACTTATTATTATTATTGTTGTTATTATTATTATTAATAATAATAATAATAATGCTGATATCATTGTTATTAACAAGAGGAAGAAGAAGGCCAAGATTTTTCATCAAAAGGCAAATAAAATAAAACACAACATATATATATACACGGCATTATATATATATACGTAACATATATATATATATATATATATATACAGTATACACACACACACACACACACACACACACACACACACACGGTTTAGTAGTATATATGTAACGTTTAGTGAGGTCTCATAATGTCATTTAAAAAATATAATTTACTGTTCATACTACATTGCTTATTTACAGTGCCTCCCTCAAGGGTACAACAGCAGGGATCGCTCATGGAATGGGGATTTTGTCGCCATCTCCGTGCCCGTAATGTCCTGCCGCCAGCATGAGAGCGTCACTAATGGCTTTTCATTTTGCATAATTTTTCAAGTTGCGAAGCGAGTGAGAAGCGAAAACATCCAAATGAGATAAAAAAGCAGCACTTTTAACAGTAAACTGAGAATACATAAAAGCCCCCCCCCCCTTATGAAAACGTAAGAAGGACCAACCTTGATCTAGTGACTGTGTCTTCATTAAAAAAATGGGGGGGGGGGGGGTAGTATAACGTAGCAATTTGTAATTTGCTCTTTGTCAGGCTCAGATTCGTTTACTGAGGGAAGAAAGGCAATTATCATCGCTGACAGTAATGCCGGGTTGTCACGTTAAGAGACGGGAGCCAAAAACGCACTGCGTTTGATTTAACGCGAGGCAACCAATGAGGTTCCCTGTTTGGCTATGAAAACACCCTAATGATCTACGCTCTGCTGCAGATGATCATCTGAAGATATAAATAAAGAAATCATCAATCAGGTGTGTTTGATTTTAACAAGCTATACCCTCCACTGATTTACTCACTAACCCTCACTGGCAAACTGAAACTGATGTTCAAATTCTATTTGCATTTTAAGGAATTATGCAAAATGATTAATGGCCGGAGACCTGATCCGTGCTAATAGTTAAAAGCTGCGTGTAATTAACAAACTTCCATTTAATAATCTCGAAAATGCACACAACAGAGAAGAGGATACTGAGGAGTTTACTATAACCTATAGGCCAGGGCTGTGTAAATCACGGTCCTCAAGGGCCGAGTCCTGCTGGTTTTCCAGCCTTCCTTTACCTGTGAACCAGGTGTGAAGCCTCTGGCCAATCAGAATCAGTAATTATTAAACTAACTACCTGGGAGAACTGAAAACAAGGCCAGGATTTAGAATCGAGGTCCGGATTTGAATATCTCTGCTATAGGCTATAATGCATATTTGTTTTAAGCTGTTGTATTCGTTTGTGTATTTACTTTAACATATCGTTATTTTTTTTAAGTTGGGTGATGTATAGATTAACACTTCCTTCGTCTCTCAAATAGCTAGAGCTTTCCATTCTTGAAGAATATCCCAGTAACCTACTACATACAAGCCATGCCTTTGACAGCAAATTTAGGACTTAAGCTGTGCCGTAGTCCTACTACTTCTCGTAATTAATATAACGAAAGGCGTTACGTTACCCACCCACCACCTGCACTTCTGAACATTTTGCCCCAATTATTTAGAGACCCAATTTCTTTGCTTCTTAGAAGTTCACTCATATTTTTGGGCTTGAGTACTTGCCGTGTGAATTTTATTTGTTAAAGGCGTAGTTTTACCACTCAGATCCCTCCACGGGGACCGCACGGATAATGCCGAAAGCCGGATTATCGATAATCTTCTGTATTTGGTGCCTGGAGAGTAGTGAAGATATTACAGTCTGAAACATTTAGCCCCACAGGTGCGCCGTAAAGCCTCCTAATGCATGTAATAATTTATTTATAAAAGCAATACGATGTGCATTTACGCGGGATATCTGGTCCAGTAACGCATGCTTCTCAGTGCATAACTTGTAACAAAAGATGCAGCTGTGTTTAAATGGGCTGGAGTGAGACGCTGCGTTGCGGTACACCAGCGAGCTGATTTTTCTGTAGTTCCTCTGGTTTTCCGTGGTTAAGCTAAGGAGCGGCCATTCATACGGTGCCGCAGTTCTCATAACTCGGCCTTCCCGCTGTAAACAGCACAATTAACGAGCCTGGCAGACCACACACTACCCCACGGGGGTGTTGCGGCGGAATATTTAATGGAAATAATCTGTCCTGTGCCGGAATAAGGGAGGCATATCCTCCACACAATACGGAGTGTACACACAAAAGATAATGAGCGCAATTCAACCCTCAGAGGTTCCAAAAATACTGAACACCTGATGGCATGTTTGGTGATAGGCTACAAAGCAGGACGACAGCAAAAGATCGTAAATGAACTTCCCCTCTGAATCAGAGGCAGGTTTTAATTGAAGCTGGAAGTTCGTGGGAGTTTTACTTACACAAAAATGTTCTGAGGGCGGAATGAACAATGATTGGTTCAGAGAGATAACCAATCAGATTGTAGAGAAAGTGGAAACTAAAGGAGGCGGGATCAAGTTATGTAATTGGTTGGTCCCACCTCTTCTAGTTGCTTGGACCCAACTCCTCTACAATTTGATTGGCTTTCTCTTTGAACCAATCATTGTTCCTTCTGGCCTTAGAACATTTTTGTGTAAGTAAAACTCTAATGAGCAAGGTGCTAAGAGTCAGATGGACCCCGTGAGTCTCAGTTAAAGAAAAAAGAAATCAAAGGAGTCTTTACTTAGGACAAACACAGCTGGAATGAGGAAACACATTAAAAGACAAGGTATTAGGCCTACAGCTAGTCGAATCTCCCCCAAAGAGACAAAGATATACATTACAAGTATCATACATGTTTAGTGCCTACAACTCAATTTGGCTAATTAGCCTATAAAATGTGAAAGATCTATTTATCGAGGTTATGGAAATGGACAAGGCAGTTAATAAAATATTAATTACATAATTAGGATTAAATCAATAGAAAATGCTGCATAATTAAATTGCTTGTAATATTATTTTTAGTTACACATTTATGATCACTTAAACTGCAAATTAAAATATATCCATCCATCCATCTATCTTTCAACCACTTAACTTTTCAGGCTTGTGGGAGAGGGTCCTGGAACCCATCCTAGACAGCATAGGGCACAAGGCTGGGGTACACCCTGGATGAGAATAAAATTATGTTCCTAGCCAAATCTTTTCACATTTTTTTTCTTTTATTTATAGCTTAAACACAGAAATTGCCTATATGCCATGGTAGATACAGCATTTAATAGATTTATCAGTTAAAATCATTTAAACATTTGTTCCTTAATGTAATTATTATAACCCATTAGTCAGCGAAATAGCACCACTTGGACCTCCTTCCGTCATGTGAGAAGGCTTCCTCCGATGGTGGAATGAAGTGCGGAGCCACATCCAGTCATCAGACTCCCTCTGCACCCCCAAGACTCGCCCCACCTGCTCCAGGATCTCCTCCATCAGCCTGACGCCTCTTTACGTTCCCTGAACGCTCTTACGGCTGCACTTCTGGTCCTTCAATAGTCTCATTAGCTACATGCTTTGTTAGACGTCGTTGTGTAGCTCCTGCTCCGATGCTGCTAATACTGGTACCTCAGCCTTCACTGGAAGCTCAGTCTAGCCACAGTTATACCTAATCGACCCCTTTACAGCAGGTATGTTTATAACGTGCTACTTGTACATCACTTTGGACAAAAATGTCTGCCAAATGAACACAAATGTAAATAATATTAAGAATAACTCAGATTTTCTGGCTAGCTTCATTGTCTTTCTGAACAATTCACCGTCTTTGCTGATGCGGTCGCTCCTGCTTAGTTCAGTCCAGGATGATGAAAAGAGGCAAAGTGTTTTTGCAGAAAATTAAATGTGTCAGTTACTCTTATCTTGCCTGAGATGTAATTTCCTACTCTCACTCAAAGTTTATGGCAAACGCACACATTGTATCAGTGAGTTCCTAATTAATTCCCTCTGCCAGGATATAGATTTTAAAACGTTGTGCCTTCAAAAATGCCACACGCATTTGTTTATAGAAAATTGGTACGGTGTGGAATGGGATTTGGTTATATATATTTACTATTGTTGGCACATGTTTTTAATTTACATTTTATACTGACACGCTATCTTGGGCGTCATGTGTCGCCGAGAGAGACCGTGAAGGAATCTGGAGGTTTTTGTTTCAAAGCCCATATTGATTGACCGGCATTCTGTCCTTCTTCCCTGTGATGGGATACACAGACTCTAAGCTCACATGTGACCTAAGCCAGGAAATGCAGGTAGACAATAGATGGATGGACCATATAAATTGCAGGGTTGCCATCTTCGGTCAGCTGGCTGGAGTGGGATTTTCAATTCGAGACAAGTCTGCACACACATTTACATGTATGTAACAGTTTTATTACCTTGTAAATAGTCTGTAGGGTTTGCAAACGACCCCAAGGCTTTTCATGTAGCTAATTTTATGTTTATAATTGAATAATATATATTTGCCTTAAGATTTCTGGCGTTTGAGTCTGAAAGCATCAGTGTCATACCAGATGTGCAAAATCTGGCAACCCTGAAATTGTCGTTTTGAAACGTCAGTCCAGCCCATAAAACCTTATTTAAAAAATCTGTTTAAAACGTAAGCTTCTTTCTGACAGGCAAATCATTGTTTCTGAACCCAGTAGCCTGTAGGTGTATTGTCAGTCCCCTTAACCTGCTCCAGTCGGCCAGGGAGGGAGGGGCCTGGTGTTGTGTCACGAGTTCTTAAGATTGTTTGATAATTCGCAATTAAAAGTGTTTATTATTTCATTAGAAGCCCACTTGGCTACGTCCTGTTGCAGTAATGAACCGTCTCCAACCATCTGGAAAGCCATTAATAAACAGCGGACGGCCGCTGGCGGGCACGGCGGTCACGCCGGCTGGGTGCGCGCGCCGAGGCGCCGCCGCCGAGTGGAAGCAGTGGGAGCTTTTTAAGGTCGTTTAATCCTTCCCCTTATATTAGCTCTGCCTGGCGGTATAATTATGCATGCCAAAGGAGCTGAGGAGGAGAAAAGGGGGAAAGGGGAAAAAAGACAGCTGATAACAGCTTAATGCAATCTCAGCGAGCGAAAATGGAGGTAATATATCACCTGCCACAGTTAATAAAATATTGTATCTGCCCACGTTAGTCAGAAAAAAGGGCTAACTGATATTTCATATAAATGCACTTGCAGACAGGTGCGCCGTGCCCGCTGCGCGGTCCCGCGAGCCGCTCCGTATCGCCTCCCCCCGCCCCCGTTCGGCTCTTCTCGCTCCTTCGGTTACTTATTAATATTTCACACGGAAAGCACAGGGGTGGCTCTTTGTGATTTGTTTAATCTTATCTGAGAGAGGATCTCATTTTCATTTTATTTGCGGAGGGAGAGGATGTTCCTTTCTCTCCCGATTTCCCCGCTGCCTCCGTCAGGAGGATATTACCCCCCCCCCTCTCGGGCCCCCGTTGTGTTTCCAGTTATTATATAAAAGGTGAGTTTTCACCTTCTACTCGCCAAAGCTGAGACGTGCTTGATTAAATGGACTGTAAATACACCTTTTCTGGTAATGAGCAGATGCTATGGAGAAATAAATTATGATTGCATATATTTTTATTTACTTTTACATTATTTTGACCACAACCTTGCACCGGATTAGCTGCTGGAAGGCGGATGGATGTGCATTCGTTTTCCGTATCATTTGAAATGGCTGTTATCTCTTGGCTCCATTACCATTCAGTTCAGCTTTCTTTCCCTATGTAAAGCGCAATACACGATACATACCGTTCAGTCGTTTACTATTCGTTTCGTTTTCTCCGCAAATGCACCACCCACTTTTAACAGTTGATAATTACTCATGATGGTCCATTGAGCAGTAACAGAGACTGGTCCAACCTCCAACCCCACCCCCCAAAAACCACTGCACGTATGATCCTGCCCCTCTTACCATGCTTCAGAAATTCCTCTGTGGATGAATCAAATCAGAATCAGCTGGGGTCTCTTCACGTGTGTGTGAATCTCCGGCTGAGAGCCAAACCCTATAACAGGCGTTTTATTTGGTCGTCACTGAACCAGACGGCCAAGAGGATGCCCCAGAAATGCAATAAGCGGAATATTTATTTTCTTCTGACTTTGTGGAGCTACCAGTCAGAAAAGCATGGGAGTTAGTTTCTGTAAAATGATGCCACCCTCCCCCCAACAACCCAACTATCTTGATCAGTGAGAACAAGGCTGAATCAGTCTAAATGGAGTTGGATTTTTAATGATGACAGTGACAATGTGTTGACACTTTTGTTGAAAGCCATGGTAACCATCTACCTAAGGCCATGTTTTTAGTAATTCATTACACATTCATAATGCATTATAATACTTTCATAAAGCATTCTAAACATGACTATAAATATTTATCAAATGCTGTATGAAGTTCACATCTATAATGCACTATAGATACCATCATAATGCAGTACAAAGCCTCCTTAATACTGACCAGATACCGACCATCATAATGCATTATGATGGTATCTATAGTGCATTATAGATGAGCGCTTCATAAAGCATTCATAATGCATAATAAACATGGCTATAATGTGTTATGCCTTTTGATATATGGATGTGTCAGTTTTCTTTGTGCTGTTATATATGCTATGAAAAAAATCTTAGTCTCTCTGTCTGAATTTATTTGTGCTTCGATATTTGAATCCAAACATCACGTTCAGTCAGACCTGATATAAAAGGCTACTTAATTTTTCTTACAAGAACAATGTGACAAAAGTCAGACAACACCCAAGGCGCCTACATTCAGTAAGTAATGTCATATTTAGCATCAGAGGTTACAGTTAGTCTTTATATGGTTAGTGATTTATTTAGTCATATACTGTACCATTCAGGTCCATTTCTCAGTGATATCGGTGACGGTCATGGGTTTGCAAGCAGAAACTGCTTGTCTTGAACCTTGCCATGGCGTCTTAATAGAGAGGAGGTCCGGACCTTGAGTGGGAGACGGTGTTCTCCGGTGCCTTCTCGCGTGATGCAATTGCATTTCAGCTTCAAACACGAGCAGAGGAGCTAACCTGTCGACCCAAATTCACAATCACGTCCATTGTTTATGCAGTGGCATTGTGCCCGTCGGTTTAGGTAGGCACATACCAACCTGGTGAGTCGTCCAGTGGGCTAAGCCTCTGTGCCCATGATCAGAAGGTTGCTGGTTTGAGTCCTGGCCTCGGCAGAATGGTCACATGTCCGTGGGCCCTTGAGTGAAGCCCTTGATCCCCAGTTCCGGGGGGGGGGGGCTGCACATTGGCTGACCCTGCGCTGTGACCCCCAAGCTACAGAGAGCAAGATGGGGTTGGTGAAGAGAAGCATTTCAATATAGCTATACTTGCGCAAATCAAGTAAAGAATTTATTTTGTCAATATTTTGTAAAAATGCAACATATAAATTATTTACTTAGTGTAGGCACATTATTGGCTAACCAACTGTGAATAACATGTGGTTAAACTTCTGGTAAACATGCAGTGAGGGTAATCTGGCCAATCAGATCGCATCTCTTAATCCCCTCCCACATCACTCATCATCTCCAGGGTAACCTGGCCAATGAGTGAGCTTCGTCCGTCAGATCACGTCTCTTAATCTCCTCCCCCATCCCGCATCATTCCTGTCTTCTACCGATACCCCCACACATCATCGAATTGTCACATTCTGACATTCACGACTCTCAACTCAGCAGCGGTAAACAAGGTTAGTCAGTTCCTATTGTGCATTGGGAAAGCCACACATGAAAGTGGTCAGGAAGTTCCCGGTTCAGACATCCCAGGGACTTGGAACCATGGAACTAGGTTCCAGAACCTTGGTAAGAAAGTGCCTTTAGTCAGTCATAACAGGCCTGAGGTTAAACGAGAGGTGCAACTTTTGAATTTTCTGGCCATGGAACGCTGTTCGAGAATGATTGGGAATACAGAGAATTCCTGTTCATATTAGCAGACAGTGGTTGGTTTGCCGTCTGAAGTCATGCATCTCTGTTCTGTCAAGAGGCTTCTGGTGGTGGAGTCACAGACTTAACCTGCTGTTTTCTGGTTCGTTGAGACTTCCTGGATGACTTGAGATGCTTTCACAAGATGGCCACCCCGGGGAGGTCTCGCTTGTGTCTGAAAGCGTTGCTCTGACTGAATTTCTTTCGATTTGTGGTGTGACTGCCTTTATAACATGTATGCTAACAGATGTACACCGGCCCAAATCATGCATGTTTGTTTAACACAGTGTTCAAACTGTTCACTCTAATTATCCCTTCAGTTTGGCTGGGTTAACTAGATGGTTGCAACTGTTTTGCAGCTAAAAATTGCATGTTTGGTTGCCATGCACACTAACAAGTGACAGAACGAAAGCACTGTCGTTTGGCATATTTTTGTCTCTAAGGTTCCACCCAGATTCACCTACAAAAATACAAATTCAGTGTCAAAAAATACTGAAATTCTAAAGGAAAAATACTAATATAAACAGCAAAATAGTGTTTCTTAGTCCTTAACTGTAAGGAAATGACTTTTGAGTATCTACAAAGTCTGTTGACAGCATCTCAGAGAAGTTAAAAATGCAAAATAGCTAAAATATGTACATATGATAAGAGCATAGGCTGAACAAACAATAATCTATTGTTGATTTTTTTTTATGATTTACAGTAAATATACAGAAAAATCACAGAACTGCCTGCAGCAAATAAAAAAAATCTTAACAGCATATATATGACCAAAATTTCTAAAAATATATAAAGATTTGCTTCATTTTTTTCTGTAAATCTATTGTGCTCTGGCAATATCAGGTCAAGTGAAGGAATTTGGGTAAAATTTGGTCCAATAATTAATTTCCAAACCTGAATCAATCAGGATCATCCAGTGGCTTAATGAATACTACTGTTACTCAGATGTCCAGGGGTTGCATTTATATATCACCATACAAGTGCATATACCGTCTGGTGCTCTGGTTCTCTGTGATTCAAAGACATGCAGGTAGGTGAATTGGTGTCGCTGAACTACTCACTGTGTGTGTGCGTGTGCTTATATTCAGGTTTGAGGTCCTGTGTTTGAAACTGTTAAGAGCATGTTATTGTGATTGTGGCTGCATGTGAATCAATGGTTTGTCGGGGAACATAATTTACTAGGACTTCATATTTCATTCTATGGCTTTGCAGTGGAAAAAAATAGCTTTAATTACTCTCATCATACCAATGCTTGATTGGCAAATTTTGAGAGGCCTTGAATCCCAAGTAATCCATGATAGGGTGATCTATAAAACTCCTGACTGAAGCAACAATGAAATAACACATTTGTACTAGAATTACAATTATGAACTATACAAAATCATCCATGTAACCAATATTACACTACAACTATTGCATAGAATGGAATGGTATATTAAGTTGATAATTAACATCCATTCATCCATTGATTTTCCATGTTCTGTACAGGTAGGGTTACCATATTAGATTAGATGAAAAAGAGGACAAATTGGGACGATCAGAATGTTAATGAGTTTTCACATTCACTGACCAATCAGGTAGCTTCTCTCTTGAATATTAATGAGCTTTCCCTAACCACCCTGTAAAACGACAATTCACATCTGAGGAAACCCTACTGTTAACTCTCATTTTACAATCTACACACAATCGGCATAAATGGATAAAAGTCTTTTTCAACACAAGTTACAAAACGCAAAGTTAAACTTGTTAAACTTCAAGCAAACGACATGATTCACTGTTCACAAAAAACTAAAAGGTCATAGTGGTGATGGCTCCCAAAAGCAGCATATTGTTTAATCCCTAAAGTAAATGTGTGCACGAGCCTTGCGAACGCTGTGTGATGCCTTACATTGAAAAGCTCTGCTTTTTCCCTCGCTTTGTTCTTCACTGTAACTTGCAGCACTGGGTCATACGGGTCGCGGCGCTAAACCCAGACAAACCGCCGCTTTTCGAAAAAATGCCTGGACAGAGGCCCACACACAGGAACCCTAGGTGCAGGGTTCTGGTGAACCTGGGACTGCCCAGGAAGCACAGAGTGAGACAGGATCACCCTGGATCTAAGGGTGCATATATGCAGACAGAGAATCACACTACATGGGTTATTTAGGGATCTTAGTTCGCTAACTGCGAGGCTTTGGTTCTGCAGACGGAAGCCCGGAGAAGCAGAGAGAAAACGCCACGCAGACATTGCTGGGAGGCCTGTTACGGACTTTGCAATTAGACATCATAGGAAGTGAGAGAATTCACAAAGCTGCTTCGGGCTGGTGATAATGACAGTCGGAAACGGCGGTTCGTATCGGCTGTCTGCTTTCAAAGCCGCCAGTTTCCAACAAAACCCGCGTGAGGTGACGATGGGCAGAGGGACATCGTTTTATCTCAGGTGTGGGGCTACAGGAACAGGCAGGGATGAGATCGACACGACAGGCCTGGGGAATAGAACGTTCACATTATGAGGGATGAGAGACATATAAAGGCATACACTCATAGTGATTCACAAAGCAGGCAACAGATGGACTGAATCAACGCAACATGCTTGGTCACATGACTCGACCCCTCCTAGGCGACCACACACTAACATTCTCCCCTGCTCTTCCCTCAGCCGCTCTAGCAACAATACAAATGCAGCATCTAAACTTATCGATGACGCTCATATCAGAGCATACCACAGCAGACACAGAATAACTCTTACACTCTTTTTAATCCATGACATATTTGCCGCAGAACAGTTTTCTAATTTTGGGTGACGTCTTGTAGAGTTAGAAAGGAGGCAGGAAGCCATTGACCGCTCGCGGAACGATGACTTCGTCGAGCTCTTGACGCGAGCCAGACTTGTAGCTGGTGAGCGAGATAAAGGCCCGCGCTCGTCTGCTAGAACGTTCTCCAGCAGCACAGAGCCGCGCCGCGCCGCTGAATGAGGCAGATCCTGCAGCTGCTGCCTGCGAGAGTCTTTTCAGCAGCTGGGCCTGATGTTCAGACCGGTTCATTCCACAACGTTCACGAGCTATGCCTGAAATTTTACATTTTAATGGCCTGATTTTGCGTGCTAACCATACATTAGCTTCATACATATGGATGGGCTACACCTCGCCTCACAGAGCCGGAGCTGTGACTCTGATTGCTTCCGCGGCCCTGTGAGAGTGCAGCTTGTATGCCCTCCTTGTTTTCTATGTCTGTTTCCTTTCACAGTCCATGTAAGACACGCGGTTTCACTGGACTGGTATCCCTAGTGTCTTATTACCGTTTTTTCTGGCTGCATGTGCTCTGTGAAGTCCTGAACTTCCGGTAATTTCCAGTGATCCAGTGTGCGGTGAGCGGTTATGGGAAATGAATAGATATTAAATGTAAATCGGTCTGCTTGGGTCGCTTTGATTAGAATGAGCGATCGATCTGAACATCTTGGGCCTTGCAATTCAGACGACGCTGACAGGCGCAACGCGCAGGACATGGAGTGAAGGTATAATTAGCCCTGACAGGAACAAGAAGTGGCAACGACATGTAAAATTACTGTCTACCACTGTATTGAAAACCAGTTTTCATCAGATGTGTAGTCAGCATCAGTAATTTTCACATTTCACGACTGCCAAACATCATTAACCATCATTAATAAGGAAATTTTGATCTGCCTGGTAAGAATTGGCCTTAATTGGAAGGCTTTTTTGTCATCAGGAACCAGACATAGTGTAGTGATGCAATTTGGCTGTAATTCTATCCTCATGCAAACATTTCCTAATATATTAATTATAGATTTATAGTGTCTATGTCTAGCAAGAGGAATTTATAAAATATAGCACAATATTTTTACAGTGGTTTTTGAATCATGCACAGAATGATTCTGCTTCAGTTGTAAATGATCTTTGCTTTATTTGAGAAAAGGCAATATGACCTTTTAATTTGCAAATAAGAGGATTGTACTGGAGGGTTAACTTAATATCAAACTATGTAGGCAGGCGCGTTCACAGCACACAGTAGCAGGTGAGAAGTACAGTACAAAAATTTACTCTCACGTCACGTGGCAACGTAAAACACAGTGACCGGGACGTTAGCTTGATTCAATATTTATGAACCTTTTTCTTATATTTTGACTGGGACTCTGTCCAAAAGAACAGGAACGGATTTAAACTATGACTTTCTTGGTTATTAATATTACCTTTGTAATGAATATGTTATGTAGCCTAGGATTTAATGACAGTGTTCAAAGAAAACCTACTTTTGCTCTCTGGTATTTCATTCTGAGGTTACGTGTCGAAATCGGATTCCAGATGACATTGAAAGGAAATGTCCGCAGCTTTGTACTGATGATCAATATATCGCGCCTTTTGATCAAATATGATGAGAGGGCTAAATGGATTACATATTTTATGTTGGTTACAGGGAAAAGGAGCTCAGAGTCAGACTTTTTGTCGAGAGCGAACCCATAGTATTACGGCCAGTAGATCTGCGTGACCAGAGGAGGGGTTTTCATTCCTAGGGCCCCATTCATAGTCAGTTTGGGGCCCCTCAACTTCTCAGCACTCACTCACAAAATAGCTAAAAAATAGCCAGCAGACTGTAACTAGCTTGCTGATTAGCAGAACATACTGCTCCAGCATCTCCAAATTAGAGTGTATTTATTTAATATTTAGTGTAGTCACTGTTTGCGGCCAGCAGAGGGCCAAACCCCAGGGGCCCCATGTAAATGCATGAATTGGGTTGTAAGCACTGCCGCTGTGCGTGTCATACCAGAGTAAGGGTAGTAGAGAGGTCCTGGTTAAATAAGTGGACCTGTTACCTGAATGGATGGAGGTTCGGCTCACTAGTAAGAACCTTGCTAGTCACTCCTTCCGCAGGGTGCCACTGCCCAGCTGTTAACCTCACAAAATTCTAGGATAGAATCTTCTGGTTCACTAAATAAAAATGAAGCTATAAAACTATAGAATCCTAAAGCCCCCAAAATACCACAATCTACAATAAAACAGTATATGTCCGTCTCTGTGGTTTAGTGCTCAGGAAGCATCAAAGGAAATACAAAGCTTTACCTCAGGGTATAAATCCCTTGAGATGCTGCGTTATTAAGCCGAACGAGATGCCTTGCCTACTTCTGCCAAAACTACAAACAAGCAAACAAACATCTCATTAAGATGCATAATATTAAAGAAATTGCTTTTTTTCTAGATTGTTCTGCATGCTGCAGAAGGAAAATCATAGTCATTTAATTATATTAGCGCTCACCAGGCAAAATTAAAGTATTTAAAATTTAAATGCTTGTTTCTGGAACAGTTCCACACATGATTAAGAATGTTACATGGAAATAAAGTATTCATTTATTTGTAATGCTTAACATCAGTATTCATTAAATATTTTTTTCTGATTTATTTGTAATGCTTAACATCAGTATTCATTAAATATTTTTTTCTGAATTTATCACATAAATTTTAACATGATATGGATTGGCTCAGTTTGGTAAAACTGTTAATCCGATATGTGTTATTATTTTTCTAGTCTAGCCTGAATATATTCTGTAAAAAAATGTCATATAATGTGAGATAATAGTAGGTCAAATGGAATGAACCTGCCTCTGAGATTAGTGACACTAAGGTGGATAATGGATAGACAGTGTTGTCTGTACCAGTTGTATATTCACCAGGGGGCAGCGTTTGGCTGGGAGCAAACCCAAGTCTAACACTAAAATACACATGCAATAGTGTAGGGTCTGTTTCAGGGTTTGAGGGTCTGTCTGTCTGTCTGTCTGTCATCATTTCATAATGGTATGAATATTCATTGCAACTAAAAGAAACAAACAAATCATTATGACTGGCAAATGGAAATTAAATTGTTTCTAAAATCAAAAATTTTGCTGACCTGCATTTTTTTTCTGGTCATATTGTGAGAGTTTTGCATTCCATCCTCTTTGTAGTGTCTTCCCATCCTAATATGTGTGAAAAAGTTACGCTCTGCTTATCTAACCCATCCGAAGGGATTAGCCTGTCAGCAGAATACAGCCAAATACGAATGTGAGTAACTTTAGTTAGATTTAATGAGTCAGGCCTTCAGCGTGAACACGCCAAATACTGCAGCAGTGTCTGACACAGACAGGATATTTCTGACTGTTGTCTGAAATCAGAGTTTATGGCCGTCATAAAACACTGCTCATTATGAAGCACACCGAATTCTCTACTCAGGTTTGCCAGAAACAACCAGCATGGACACCGGGAGGTTCAGTACGTCTGGAACTTCAAGACCTTTTGCTCCACAGAGATAATCTTATATTGATGGTCAGGGATGGTTTTTGAGAAGTATGGGCTTATGATCTGGAGCGAGTGCGTTTCAGAAAGACCTCTGAATTTTCACCATTAAAAAACCATGAATTCTGCCCAGTGCTAGACGACTCTACAGGAGAATGCTGGACCATCTCTGAGGTGAGACTGAAGTGTAGCTGAACCTGCAGGAAGACGATGAAGAGAAACGTGACCCACATCAGCCCTGATAAAACACCAACCAGTTAGGTCTGCATCACGCTTATGCACGCACTCAAACCCACAACCGCCAGTGCATTAAACCAGTTTATTAAACTAACAATATCATCCCCCATGATATTTGAACCATAATCTGTTTATTTATACAATGAACTAATTTTACTTGTAAATGCAAACTGGAATTTTTAAGTGGCTTTCATACCTCACCAAACAATAATAAAATGAGGAAAGGTGAGTTGAGGTGCAAGAAAAAATTGTACAGTAAAATCTAAGTATAGGGCTAAAGAAATATATATTTAGAGAGACAGAGCAGAGACCACACTGTGGATAGAGAGACAGAGCAGGGACCCCACTGTGGATAGAGAGACAGAGCA